>CM060655.1:24739399-24961899 GCA_030686955.1 Odontamblyopus rebecca | reverse complement strand
TGACCGCCCATTTGCCAACTGTCCCAACACAGCTTGCCAATCACATGCTATTAAAAACACTTTGAAAGATTTGGGCTACATTTTTTGTATTCTACAGCACTCTAATAAAAACATTTATACAATACACTCAATTTAAACTGGTTCTTGTTGCTTTTTAGCCAATGTTTCCACTGTCACACTTAATTGATCTTAGTCCAAAGTGCTGTCTAATAAGAATGGGAACATGCTCTGTCAGTCTTAGTCAAGCCATCTAATTTTGACACTTCCATGTCACAGAGCTGCCATTTAAGCTGTCATAGTTACAGACGATAAGTGATGGTGTCAGCTGCAGACAGACGACAGTGACGTGAAGGAAAACCAACCTTTGACAGAGGACTACGATTCACCGTCTGCACAATGTATATAAACAGTTTGGATGGCTATTGTTAAATAATCAGCACTACGTAACTGTCCTTGTCAGTTCAAGTAGAGGTGAATGAAGAGTACTTAATGTGATGATAGGTGTCAGCGCAATTGCCATAGTTAAGCGAAAGTGTGTTAATGCAGGCTTTCAGTGGTCCATAGCCTCCCACACGCGGCGACCGGCTGCAGATTTTCAGGTATAGTACTCATTTTGTTTCGTAGAATCACTCACATCATGGTACAACAATCACATTACATGGTAATTCCTGTGTTATTGCTTTGGATTATATCATACAGTATCACAGAGTAAAGTGGCTGGCCTTATAACAACTATTACCACCTTCTACCATGCGCAGTATAGAAAATAACTAGAAAATTGTTATTATTTACCCATCACATTTTGCGTTTTTAAGTCTCAGGTTTGATTCTGTTTGATAGAAGAACAACATTATAACATAGATCAGAAAATGGCTTAATATGGGCCCATTAAGAGTTCAAAAGCATTGCAGAGGTTACATGATAACTAAAATCCACAACAGGGTTGTCATAACTGCAAGAAGCATATATAAATTGCAAGATTCATTGAAATGCTTTAATAACTTTGCGGTTTCTAAAGTTTAAGAAACTGATTTTAAATAAAATTATAGGTTTTGTGTTCATTAATTACTACTTAGCTGACTGAGAAAGTGTTGAAACTTTTTATATGATTTTTTTTTTTTAATGAATGAGAAATTTACTTCTGGAACTGGGGGGTGGGCAGTCACTGTTGAGCTCCATGCTGTATTGCAATTTGCCACTTGTATTTTATACTTTCTGTATGATAAGCCTTTGCTCCACTCCAGTTTTAGTGGTGCTTAAATAAAAATACCACAGTGAAAAGAGGTGAAGCCTGCGGAGTCCTCCTCTGGCGCAGACTGCTTACGTTGGGGACCTCCTCTCCTTCAGATTAATGAGCCATCAGCTGAGAGTCCAGGGGAAAAACCCTGTGCAGCTGTACAGAAACAGGCTGCCTGCTCTTACAATGCAGCTCCAACACACTCCCCCTTGTGGAATTAATGAACGTGAAAGTGTTCAAGCCCACTTTTTTTGGATCAATAGCAGAGTCTCTCCCCAGAGAAGCTTTTCTTAACACAATTAGGCAAATTATTAGGGGTTAGACACCTCATTAGAATTAGTGCATAACTGCACCCTGGTTATTTTTTGTCATGTACTTTTTTGCAATTCACTCGTAAAGTTACTTTATAATCAGATGGAGAGGGCACATAGTGATCTTTTGACCCTAATAGATGTTTTATATCTGTATTTGGGCTAAATTAATTTTGCAAGAGACCCTCCAGTGTTACGGACATTTGCTTGAAGAAATCTTTCCAAACTTGACCCCAGGGCAGGGCTCTACGCTAACTTTTTTTTCCAGGAGCACATGTGCCCCTAAGTGAAAAATTTTGGGAGCACAGAAAAAAAAATGGGGGCATAAATAGGTTTTTGTTTTGAACGTTTATTACAGTGCAGAACTTGCACACACCAACACCAACTTATTTGAATTAATTTTATACAAAAAACAAAAGAATTATAACTGTACTTTTCCTGCATGATTGCAATGTTTTTATAAATCTATCTCCATTTTATCTGATTAATATTCATTTAGACTTAAATTAAGCCAAACAGACTGTACTGCACTTAAATACTCTGCACCCCTTTTTGGACCCTCGCCCACACTTTGAGAACCTCTTCTTTAAGAGAACTTCAACTGGCACTTGACACAAAACTGCTTTGAAGTGAAAAGGGTGGCTGGGATTTTTAAACCTGTAATTTCAAATTCCTAACTGGAGTTACATTCTCTCTCGAGTCCGAGACAAGACCAAGACAAAGCCATCGCTTTGGCAGAGAAGGAAGTCCAGCGGCACGGGGGTGTTTACTGAGTAGTGGGACAGGTGTGGGTCCTGCTGCAGTGCACCGTCCACGTTTAAGAAGGGCATGGGTGTGTTTTGAAGCGGAGTTTGTTTGTATGAGTGATATCAGCGCACACGCGGAGCTCGTATGCTGGAGTCGTGTGCCCGGGCACGGTTCGGTTGGCGCTGGGTGTGTCACGCTTTAGGGGCGATCCAGGTTGGGCACGGTTCTGAAGTCCTAGTGTAAGTGCGCCCCTAATGTTTGATACATTTAGAACGTTTAACTCGTCACATTACGTCTGTGCGCAGCTCTCCTTATTGCGGCTGCAGAAGCACTTGCACTGGTGCGACTGTTTTGTTTTCCTCGTTCGCACGACGAAATATTTACTTGCAAATGCGAGTGAAATGATAGAGCCCCTGCCCCAGGGAAATAATACTTGTCTACTACATAAAATTACATTCATTTACATGCATTTATTTTTGTAATTAGAGAGATATTTTAGTCAATTGTTTAGCACTTGTGCATTTTTTATGTTAATACCAAATGCGAGTTGCCAAGTGCCAGAGTTATTAGTGCTTGTGTCTCTCATGAGGTTGTTGGTTCGATTCCTGTTCTAGCTGCGTTACAGTCCAGTTCTTACTGCTTTGAGTTCTTCTGTTTTCTTCAGGCCATAGCTACAAGTATTACCCAACTAAGTGAAAATAAATGAATATTTGTAAGTGTATCTGTCCATCTGTTAGAGCACTGAAAGCTGTCTGTTTTTTTATATGAGCAATTTTGCCTTTCAGGGCAAAAGTAACAAATATATTGCAAAATAGCTAATATTGTTAGCGTTGCATGTAACCGGTTTTATTTATTTTTGAATATTGTAAGCTACCTGTGATCCCCAGCTGTTGCCAGAAAGTTTATGTGGCACTTGAGTAGAATATATTGAAAGAAGATATAAATGCTCATTCAATACTATTTTGTATGCCTGAGCGGATACTATTTCAGCCTTATTAATGCGGTGTAAGTACATGTAACACATAGTAGCTCCAACTCTTTGGTTTGTGATATATTATAAGTTTGTCTGGGTGAAGCAGACCAAGGAAAGCTAGGCATGAATCACAGGTGTTGGCTCTCGTTAAGGCCCACTACTGAGAACATGGTTAGGTGCTGCTTTCTTCCCTTCTTGTTTCCCTTGTTATTTCGACTATTGGTTGACTGTAATGTGGATGTTTGAAGAGCCACTCTCATCTGAGACGAGATGACCACGAAACACTCTTCCAGCTGCTACTTTGTTTTTCATTTTAGGATTTCAGACCCAACTAATGAAAGATGTGTGTGGTTCTTCAGATGTTTACAAATTAACATAACTTGGATTTTTCCTGGATTGAAAGAAATGCATTTTGGGGGGAAATTTACTGGAAGTGCAAAAGTAATCCAGAGTCAGGAAGCAGACTTTTATCTGACCGAACATGTCTCTTATTTGAGTGATAATGGCCTTGCCTCTTTCATCTTTTTACCAGTACAGGCTGTACTAGCTTGTAAAGGAAGACAATGCCAGGGTTAATATGATCTTGTCTTTTTATATTTGTTTAAAGTTTTACAGCTGGAGTTGGGGTGGGTAAAACTTTGGCATGACCTACCTCTTGCTTCATTCATAAAGTTATTAATATTGAAAGTACATATTAAATATAGCTAACAGATATAGGTCATAGGTGCTAGCAGGATAATGATAGTGGCTGTGGTTCCTTGTCCAGCCTCCTCCAAGTGTAGCGCTGTTGTGAATACAGTCAAAGGGGTAACCTGAGCTTGTCTCTTCAAATTAGTTAAAAGCCTTGCAGTTGGTCATGCAGCTGATGTCAGGAGCAATGGATGATATGAGATCATATCTTGCATATTGTTGCTGTATGGTGTTATGCACAGTACACCTTCGGGTTAGGGTAAATAAATGGTCAAACTCTTTTGCATAGGTAGAAGTAAAACTTGCAGGCATAATGCATAGTAACATAAAAGGTAAATTAGTTTACTATTCTAGATATTTTGGTAACATTTTTATCATTACAAAATTTCACATTATAAACTACGCCCATTTATAATTATTATTTTTGTTGACCATTTCAAAGCAAATGTCAATGTGGTGAACTACAAGTTTGTTTATGTCTTGACAAAGTTGTTTCTTCTTTTTTTCTCTTGACACTCCTTTTTTGGGAACACTGAGTAGTGAAAGAGGAGGCTAGTAAATAATTGATCTTTGTAATTAAACACTCCAGCCAGGGATGCTGAGGCTGATTGACGGCCAGATATTAGGCCCTTGTCTCGTAAGGTTGCAAGTTTAGTCTGAGGTTATCAGTGGCCCCAAGTCTTTCTCCCTCCCTGCCTCATTACTTTCATGAGTAGAGCATTTCATAGCGGGGCAGTGGGAGTGGGGGGTGTGGTGTGAAGACAGTCTGGGACTTCATTAGCCAAATGGGGTGCCTCACACACCGCCAAGTAGTTTGGCCTTGGCGCAGACAAGGGTGCCTTACCACACCTTCATGTTTTTGGCTATTGTTTTGTGAGTATTTATTAGCTTTAGTTACAAACTAAAGGGTATTCTCACCCAAACAAACCTAATAAATATGTGTCAGCATGTGTAGCGTTCTTGCAAAGCTTGTAAAATATTTTTAATATTGCAAGAACCAGGACTAACAACTGCATATTTTCAAGCTAAAACACTGTAATTGGTGTTGACAAGCCAGTGTTAAAAAGTCCTATTTTCTGCAAACAAGAAGATATCAAAATGAAACAGCTAAACTGTATCAACATATAATTGTTGGCAGTAGCTAACCTACATTTTCAGATGTAAGTCTAATGAAAGCGGAAACCTTTGTTGCACTCCCTGTCAGCTGCAGTTTCTCAGACCTGGAATAAGAGCTAATTGGTTCACAGATTTAATTTTCTTTCAGTGGCACCTCTTCTGTTTTCAAAACAAAGCATTGGTTTCTTTGAATACAGGAAGTATTACAGCATAGGTATGGGACAAGAGAACATTTCCACAAGATGGGACAATACCTGACATTGGGTCCACGAGAATGAGACGAGATTTAAAAATGTTAAAAATTATAAGAAATATTATGTGGTTCAGGGAACAATTCTGACCTCATTATTTTTATTTTATAATGTTGCTGTTAATGTACCACTGCTTTTTATAACTGACCAGCATCTGACCCTTTTCTCATCAAAGCCAAATAGTAATGGGACGAGATCTTGCCCCATTAGGTAAAATAATAAATTGTCTGACTTTTTTGTAAGTAAAATCATAAAAGAAAAAGAAAAAAGCAATCCATTTTTTTTTTACAACAGTAAATACATTATTTGTGGAAAATAAATGTAGCTATAGTCAATATTAAATACCATGAATGTTTTTCATTAAGAGACATGTCAGTCATTACAAAACATACTACAAAAACATGACATATCTAAAAGTACACACAAAAATAGTGTGCCAGCGCATAACAATTATACCAGTCAGTGTGTTGTCATTTGTAGTTATATCTTTTTGACTAATTTTCGTCAATTCCATAAACCACACATAAACCAATTTAGAAATGCTTGTGCTGCTTTTGCATTGATTTACTCAAGCAGTGTTGTTCCACAATGTAACAATTACTGAAGCTGTACAACCCTTAGCACACAACTACCATCTAATATCGTTCAATATGGGTTGGAATAAAATGCATGTTCGGACTGCTGTACAATTACTGTGGGCTTACAATATTTACATTTGGTGGTGTGTGAGTGTGAATATGCTAATGAGATGCATGCCCTGTGGACACCTGGATTAAGATGACTCATTGCTGCAACACATCTTCAGTTGGTGTTCTGAACAAACACATCTTCAGTTGGTGTTCTGAACCAAGATATACAGCTACTGTGCCATTTACTGCTTCTATGCAGTTTGTGTTTTTGTTGATTAATCCATCCTACTGTATTTAATACATGTAAAACTTGTCCAAATTCAGCATGTAAAACTAAAGGCAATTGCAGACATTCCTGGACACACGCTACTCAAAATGCAGTATAATATTTAATAAGGATAGCCTAAAAATGACCATTAATGTTATTAAATACAAATGATGATGCTTTTATTTATAGTTGTTTTTTTCTAAAACAGTTACAGTAAGTAGATAAATATTATATTTGCTCACTTACAGTACTTATCTGGCACAATATGTGTCCCTGCATAATAATGTCTTTTTTGTTTTATTTCAGAGCTAGTTGATTTGCTTGCTCTGACCTTATCTGTGCTACAAGCGTTATCTATATTGGCCACGCCGTTGAGTAGAAGTGCTGTTGTTCCCAGCTGGAGTGCTCCCACTTCTCGCTCGCTCTGTTTCCCACTAATTTGGCAGGGGAGGGCTTGTCCGCCCGACACTACATGACACCAGTGACCTAAACCAGGAACACAAGTTTCCTGCTCCATTCTCACTGTTTCTACTCTTTATGCATATAAAACTACAAACTAGGGATGTCCTGATCCTATATTCAGTATTTGTTCTGACTTCCGATTCGGCTCTTTTATGAGTATCGGACAGTATCGGATTCAGTCACGTGATCGGACCAATCCAGTTTCACATGTTTTTGCGGCATCGACGCGCTTTACAGCAGCCGTAAATCAAAACGCCGCCCTTGTTTATCGTGGGGGTTATGTTCTAAAAATAACCCATGATAGGCGTAAAACCTGTAAAACTCCTCAGCGATATGAGCGAGGAGGGGGAGCAGCGAGGGGGATCGCTCAGTGCAAGTCGGCCTGTGATCTAAACTGAGGAGCACAGGGGCTCAAAAACATAGTTATGGGCAGTTGTTGGCGCTGTTTTTTATTCTTATAAACAGACATGCCACCTTTTGATTACGCAGGAAACAATGCGCGGGTTTCTCCTTAGCCAATCGGGGCGCTGAACACAATGCGTGTTCATACACTGTAAAAAAAAAAAAAAAAAAGCATGCAAAATTGCACAAAAAAAGTCCACCAAAGGTGAACTGCGTTATAATGAGGGACGGCTGTACAACAAAACGATAGTCAATCAGTGACAGGCAAATGCTGCAAATGAGCAGTTTCTCGTGGAGGAACCAGCAGAGCCACTTTAACACTACCAATTTGATTCGTCACTTAAAAAACAATCATCCGGACGAGTTTGAGATTTACAAGTGCAAGGCGACAAAGCCACAGCAGCAAACACTGGCGGAGGTATCGGATCGGTATCAGAAAGGGCACTCCTTAAAAAAATCAAATTGGATTGAAACCAAAAAATCTTGATTGGGAGACCTCTACTCCAAACACTGATTTCTCTTAACAGTACAACTTATTTTTTTCTTTCTGTTTTTATTCATATACAGTGCATCATTGTGTTATATAAAACTGTTTTTAAGTTGATTTATTAAACCTGCTTGTTAGGTTGCCTGGTTTTTATTCCAGCAGCTAAGACCTTAAGCTGAAGGCCTTATCACAGTTTTTTACAGAGAGGACATGCGTCATAGAGAACTATCCACTCCACATTCATTCAATATGAACTGATGAGTTAGTGTAATCAGAATTGCATTGAATGGCCGGAGGAAGCCAGAATCACTGAATACGTCAAGACTCCACACATACGATTCTAGTGTCGTTATGCACAAATGGTATTAAGCTCCAGCGGCCCTTTGCTTAGCTTTAGCATGACCTCTGACCACAGGAAGGAAAATGCATTGCATTTTTAAAAGCTTGTTCATCAACCTGAGTAACTTTATGAACCCCATACCCTTAAGGGCGACATACTTTAAGAGCAGTTACTAAACTGTTGCAGTTAAGCAACAGATTAGTAACTGCACTTTTCGTTCTTCAGAGTCCAGAGTTAGTCTAAGCACAAAGCCAAAGAGATGAGATGAGTGCTCAGGCTTGATGTGGCCAATACTACTCCATAAAGTACCATCAATTATATTATAATATTACAATTAATACTTTATTGATTATTAAAGCACTGAATAGTCACTTTAGTGAGGTAGTGTAGTAAGTCACATAAGGCATGACTCAAATCAAATGGAGAGAACAGTAATTTATGGTGAATTTGCTGTTTATGTGATTGAAAAACACTGTACAAGACAACAGTGCTTGTTGCACAAATTGCTGCAAAACATAAATACAATAGTAATCCAGTGAGGATTGTTTATTTTAATTTTAGTTATGTTAAAAACTTTAAAGAAAAAACATACAATTGCAATAAAATGACGGCTGTAACGGTCTCTCTTGTTTCACTTATTAGTGAGCTTATGACTGAGAGTACATTTTGATTTCTCGATGATGCTTCTTCTGCAGCTGTTCTGAGTGGTCAGTGTGAGGTGTGAGCAGTGTGGTCTGGCTGACACTGGCTCTAGTCTAATTGAACACCTCCTGAATATGCCCTCCACTGCTGACACCATTTTCAGACTTTTTCAGCATGTATCTTGAACTTCATATAATGTTCACAGTTTTGGAAACCAAGTGTATTCTCTTGTCTGCCCCGATGAGAGTGTGCATGTTCCTCAAGTTAATGGGACAGATTGGAGAGACAGTTTATGGTCTTTGATTGACATTGATTAAAGAGGAATGTGAATGGTTGACTGTTTAGAGAGTCACATTTTTGGTCACTATCCAAGCCTTGGATGGATTAACCTTCTTGTCTAACTTTTATGGGCAATTAGGCCTACACTTGGAGTCTGTCATAACACAATAGTAGGATGAAATTCTGGGCTGGGACACAATTTTTCTTGATAATCATTTTACTGTTTTGAAAATATACCAAAAAATGTGTGTTTTAATTAAAGGTCCTATCTTATGCAAAACTGAGTCTTTAGACTTGTTAGAATGTTATTACCTTGTCAAAAACATACCCAGAGTTGTCTTTTGTTTAATTCACACATGTCTGTGTTACCTTTACTTCAGTAAAGGTAGGCAATTCCAATGCTGAAATTCTGCAAATGATGTATGGAGTTCAAAAACATAGTGGCGCACTGTGTATTACCACATGACATCACAAGGCGGAGTGTTTTCCGTTTGAGAGCAGAACTCCTAAATATGCAGGGTTTTTGTGTGAATAAAACAGAATTCAACTCCAGGTATGTTTTTACGAGGAAACATTATAACATACATAAAATATAGTTTTAAAATAAAAACAGATGATTGATGTCAATATTAATCTTACACTGGTATCTTTCCATGTAATGCTTAACTTACATTTGCAATATTTGCAATATCCTTCAATCAAAAACTAATGTATCAAAAATCACATTGGGCAGCTGAGCAGAGACTCATGTTGATTCTAGTCTTAGTGCTCCCCCCGCCTTAAACCTGTGTCTCCTTTCTCTTTGCTCAGTATAGTCTGGTCTGTTCTGTTCTCCTACTGGAACTGGAAGCTCTCCTCAAACGCCTCTGGATGTCTTGTGCCTATTACTGCGAGCCCACCATCAAGCCTTCATTTACCCCGGCCCAGCTTTGCACTCCCTAATGGACTTGGCCCTGTTCTGCTTTTGTCTTTCTTTAGTACCATGAAATTCACCTTGGGGAGGGAGAAAGAACTATTCTCTGTACCTCTTTACATTTTGTGAATATAGTTACGAGATGCCACCCTCTCTTTTCAGTTTTACTCGTGTTTTCTCACGGGCTTTATATAGTTTGTATTGTTTCCTTTGCACACTATATGGACTTCCGTGTCACACTTAGGGGAAATACTACGAAGCAATGATGCGTGTAGTCATTTTGAATAGATCCTCTGCATCATATTTGACCTTATTTCAGCTTCCTGCTAAAACAAAGATGCTTTCAAACACTTTGACACAATTTTTAGATTTCAAACAGCAGTACATATTAATTTAAAACAGTATTATTCACACACTTTAGATTACATATGTTATTTGGTCAAATTGAGATATAATCCATGATGTTAAACAGCAAAAGGTCAGTGAGGGATTAATTGCTTCCTGTGGCTATATATTAATCATGATATATTTAGCATCACTATGATCTTATGTAAGGCTTATGAGGGTTTTATCACCGGAAAGATTTTCAATTTGGGACAGATTAACGCATTCTAGCACATGTTGGATATTTTTATGTGTCACTGAATGGAAATGCTGCTAAAATATTTCTAAAAGTGACTCAATTTTGCATCTGTCTGTTGGAAGGCAAAAGGCTGCATCTATACTAAGTGCTGTCCTTCACCTGTGACTGTAAGATTCCTGTTTAAATATATGACACACTTCCCATTTACAGAAACCTGAAGCAATGAGGAGTAATACACACACACATCACACACACAGACCCCCTCCTCCTGCTTTAATTTCCACCCCCAGACTGTTTGAAACATTAATTTGATTATCATAAATGACTTCCTCCCACAGAGTTAGGGCCTCTCCTATCTTTAGAATCTAGTCTATCAGTAATTGACGGTAAGCTTTTCATTGATATATTGAATCTGTATTGTCAAAATCAGATGTTGCCTTATTCTAATTACCAAGTTATTATTCTCAAAGGGATGTTATAAGGTGTAAACCCAGTTATATTAAGAAAGCGTGTCCTGCATTTAGTGTAGTTTTGTCACGATTCTCAAAATCTTTTTGGGTTTGTTTTTTGCCACCTGTTCAAACGCAAGGTTTAATGCTATTTAGTGAATGGTGATGACTGAAAATGCTTTAGTTGAGTTGTCTAAACTGTCTTCAAGACAAACTTTTAATTAGTGATATTTAGCACAAAAACTCAAATGTATTCTTTCAAAGTCTGAACTTTGCTACAAACAACATGCTGACAAAGGAGTGGCTTTAGACCTGCCCATTAAAAAGCTTCAAGATTATCACTGACAATTTAGAAAAAAATCTGCTTGCATTTAATCAATTGCACAGCTGGAGGATCAGCCTACTGTGCATGTTTTTTTAGGTGCATGGGAGAAACTCATGCATCCAGATTAAGCCCATCCATACATGGGAAGAACATGCAAACTCCAACCTACTGGGAATGAAACCCAGGACCTTCTCACTGTGAGCTGAGGGTGCCTTTATGACACTGGTGTTTTTGAGTGTTTCTCGTTGGGGTAATTATTATTTTTGTCTATTTCTTAACAATCTTGCCCTTGTTAAAATACATTTTCAGTTCCTTATTGGATCTTTGCAGAGAGAAATGTAGCTCAGTAAATCTTCAAACCTGAGAGACAAAAACAGACAGTTTGGCTGAGGGTGGGGTATGATGACTCATGCACACACTGCCGAGGTCCCTCCCTTCCCATCCTTTAGAGTGTCCAATCACTTCAGAATCACATCCACAACTCCTTTCCCTCTGCACAAGTCTGTGTTTGCAAGTTTCACGTCAAGGAGATCATGCTGTAACATAGAGCTGTAGGCATACACCAACAATGCTTTTTATCAGCACTGCAGACATTGCACAGAGATAAACACTATGTACCTAGGGGTGAGCAATATTGACAAAAATTAATAACTCAGTGGTAATGAGGAAATGCTTTGGCAATGCATCAGAAATGTGTTTAAATGTGCCTTTAATTGTTAGTTGAGGTTCAAACCAATGTGAAAGAACTCTAATCTGTCTCACTGTATACCAGTTTGAAAGCGATATTTTACAGAATTTACAGGCCCATTTCTATCTACCTGTATTATTTTTGTCTGTACGAAAATTCCAAACTCTATTGTAAGGAAAAACCTATGCTATACAACCCCTCATAATTTAGTATAATTTTTACCATGTGTCATAGTATAGTGCCAAGTATCAAAACTTCTAATCAAAAAAGTAAAATCAGTAACTAGTTTTAGTATTGATTAGTACCTATTTATTATTTTTTAGTTTTAGTTTTTTAGTTTTTAGTTTTTTTCTTGAATAGGATCAAAACACATTAATATACATTTCTGTAAATGCACCAGTATTAGCTATACATTTATTTTCCAACTGTAGTCCCCAGGCAAGGTGTAAAATGTCAACACAAAAGACAAAATTTACACTGAAAAAAGATGAGTAAAAATATGTAGTTAAGAGTTAAGAGGCTGCATAAAAGCAGAGCAGCATTCTGTAAAAGCACAAGACATAGACCTTATTATTCAATTCAGTGTCTGGTTTCTGATATTATTAAAAGAGTGAGGAAAATGTAACTTAAAAATACATCTGAGATATTCGAGCTATAATATATTAAACATGATTAATTTTCTCAGCTTTCCCATGTAATTATGCTCACAGCAAGAATACCCATGTCATAACTCTTTATTATCTTCTTGCTCCACAAACAAATACAATCCCTGAAATACAATCCCTTTTTTCTTTTATTAAAATAAAATCAGGCAATATCATATTTATAAAAGATTCATTTTCCATATTCCCTCATGTAATTATTCTGATATTATGACTTCAGCAATGATAAAAACATAAGAAAGGCTAATCATTGCCTGGGAATGCCCACCTACAGTAAATATTGAGTTATTGGCGGGCACTTCCACACAAGGCACTAGTGCTCGCTCCCTGTGCTCCTCCTGGGACGTCCTCAGCATCTCCGCGGCGAAAGAGGCGGTCTCAGAACTCCTGGAGGTGGGCGGAGGTTGACATGGGTTTTATGAGCTTTATGTAGAGGAGGGAAGGAACCAGGCTGTTTTTATTGGAAGTGCACCAAATGAAACAAATCTTTTTAAAGTGGTTTTAACGAAATCCTTGCTGGCAGGCAGTGTGGGTGACAAACTTAACCTCGGAAAACAATTGGGATTTGGGTTTCTCTGAAAGCTCCCATAGCAGTCGATGTATGAATCAGCACCTTGGACAGCGATGGTGCAGTGACTTTGAAATGTTCAGAATCATTTGGGTTGATTTACTTAAATGTGAATTATTTGTCTCTTTTCATCTTATTAGTATTTACTCACCAAATTTAGAATTATGATATCCATACTGGTATTGGGTTCTGTCGAGAAAAAATTTAGAAAGTTTTATTAGTTCAGGATATGGGTTAACAGGCTAAACCAATCAATTAATGTAAAAAAAAAAAAAAAAAAGGAAATTTACTGGCCACTGTTGACTCTTGAAAGTGTCATATTTGTTTTTTTCAGACATGCTCTGCCGAAGCTCTCAAGTAGACATTACAGTAATGTAAAGTACTTTATGATGACATCAAATATTATTAATTTAGACCATTTCATGCTTCTAGCACATGTACATGCTTAAAAGTAAAAACTGTATGTCAAAACAGTGTAAGGAGATGACAAAGACATCCATACCAAATATTCATCAGTATGTCAGAGGGTTGAAGTTTCTGTGGGGACCAGCAAGGTTAGTTCTGCTGAAAGTAAATGCACTGTTTTTCGGAATCAGATATTGTAGCACAGTCATGTCTCTCTTCGTATTTCTTAAGTCTGGAGTCAGTGGAATTATTCTGCCGTGCCATCTCTGACCTCCAGAGTAGGTAGTGTTTTCAGGATGACTTTGGACTTAATTGGTAAATACATTTTTATATCATATTTGTGTTTGTGGAATATTTGACGCACCACAAATATTGTATTTGCTCAGTTTAATGGTTGAATAATAACATATTACAGAAATCATCATCATAAGGCTGTGACTGCACATGATGCTCAGCAGCTCTGCGAGTCATCGGTTCCCAGCCATCTCATAAAGGCCGCATGAGTCTCTCAGTAAAGTGATCTTATTTTTACAGGAAATATTTAGTTCAAACTCCCACAAGAGTGCCAGCTCTGGAGGAAAGAACAGTGTTTGTGTATCTAAATGCCCACTGTTACTTTCCCTGATCATTGGCTGTAAATAAAGAAAAGAACAATATTCAGAATTTTTGGAACCTGTCAATCTGTTCAGATGACTCACTTCATGTGAGTCTGTTGACTATCAACTTTAATGACAATTCAGATGTAGCTATGAATTTGTGCATTGTATCAAATAAAGCATAAATGTTTAGGAAATAATCACGACTCAGGATGTCACAATATAGAAGTTTGTGTTCATTACACGTCACAATTTAACCACAATTCTCAGTTATTGACATCATGACTAATAGCAGCAAAATTCTCAGTTCACTTTGGTTCACATTGTCTACCATTCCTGTTTTACTACCAGATTTATAAAATAATGAAACATTTTGAATGATAAAGAAAGGTTTATATAACGAGCAAAAAGATAAAAACAATATTATTTTATACAATATTATTGTATATTATTATTATATGGAACCTTTTAATATAAAAGTAACTATTTAAATTAACTCCAGAAGCAGTTGTACCCAATAAAAGATCATTTCTTTGTACCAGCCTAGGTTCCACACATAGTACAACATGTATGGAACATGCCCCACCCTTTCACTAAGTTTCATGAAAATAAGAACCGTATTTGCATTAACACTCAAATACAAAATCCCTGGATTTAGACTTAATTTAAAGGCTTCTGTAGGCAAAATACCAAGTTACCCAAGAAAAAATAAAGTGGGCACAAAATGTTTTGAAAATCTGTTCATTCTTTTCTTATTTGATTTTCTATTACAATATTTACTCAGCAATATTTTCTTGGTGTCAGATCGCAGACCACAAACAGCTGTTTAATCAAACCTTCATTTGAACACAGGAAGAACAATTAGCATCTTAGACTTGTTACATTACGTCTGGAATATCGTGTTTACACTTACGGGCCAAGAAGTGTTATTGGGAGTCAGGCCGTGGCATGGCCCCTCCATTTGCATAGCATTATGTTCTCTGCCAGGTAGTGAGGAATCTCAGAGGAATCCCACTGTTTTTATTCAGAAAATGTGTGCGTTTTAGACGATCCCAAAAGCAACAGTGGAGACTTAGTGCTGTTTAAGTATTTCTGAGGACTAATTTATGGATACGTCACATTTCCTATGTTGTCATAACAAGTCAGATTGCACTTAAAATTTGCTATATATGGTAAGAGGGGACACAGTGACACAGAGTCCTCAAATTGTTTAGATAGTTTCTCAGCAGGTCGTCTGGCCTGTGCTGTGCTCGAAGTACAAGCCTCCCGCTTCAGTCGGCTATGTCAAACTGCAGTAATACTCAAATACTATCAAAAGTACTTACTCTTCAACTACTACTAGTTTAAGTAATCTAAACAAGGACTACCAGTTCAAAACCCAGGACAAAATAAACTCCAAAGCAGAGCTTCAAGCTTCAAAGTTCTTATCTCACCCTTATTTAAAGGTGCATTGTGGAACTTTTATGGTCGATGGTCTGGCACCATAATAATATTGAATGTTCCACAGTATAGTATTAACATGTCTGTTTTCATGGAGACAAGCTATAGGAATTTTGCAATAAAAACACTTATAAAGTAGTATACAGTATGTAGTACTATAATTACTACACTTATAAAGTAGTATGCCATATGTAGTCCTATAATAAAGTAGTTTGTCTCACAGTGGAATATTCATGTTACATGTGCACCTTTAATTATATTCAAGTTTAAACTATAAACTAGAACAAAATTAGGTCTAACCTGGACTTGACCTGCAATAAACTGTCACCGGAAGAAGCCACTCGTTGTAAATGGTTCAGTCTAAAACCCACTGCTTCGCTCTGATTTGCCATTGAGTGAGCATTGGGGTGGTCTGGGTGTGGCTTGTTTTTTATGAATTGTTAAATGAATTGTTAGTTGCTGTGGCATGTTAAGTGTAAATTCCCCTTAGGTTGTGTTGGAGCGTGTGAAGGGGGTTTAACTGGTACTGTATGTAGCAATGTGCTTTTCCTATTTCATTTGATCTACAACAGAATGAACCTGTGCCAGCCTTTTAAACTTGTACATACTTGTTTGCAGATGTAACAGCACTTTCGTCAAAACAATATGTGTGAACCAGAAGGATAGTAGCAAAATTTAAATGTGCAAAGAAGATTTTTATGAGAGTTGAAAACTCTGTAACTGTCCTATTTTGTATAGTATAACAACGTATATTTATGTAATTACTAATGGGTACGATTTTTTCTGAATAATGTCTGTTGAATTAGATTGGAAAGAACATTGCATCAGGAACAAAATGTATGGTGTATGTATATAGTTTGGGTAAATATCAAAATATTTATATATGATACTAAATTTGGTGATACTGTATCATTATCGTGTGCTGCTATATCGCTTTTTTTTTCTCTTTTAGCAATTTTTTGTGACAGTGCTATAATTTTGTTGCTTATTTAGTGGAAGGAAACTTGTTTGCAATACACTTGGTATATTCACTGTTTTGATTATTAAAACAGATGAATTTCATATTATCTTTGCCCAAATATTGGTTTAAAAAGGAAATATTGTTGCTAAAATCTTTGGAGTATCATGCCATATATTGATTATATTTTCGCATGTATCACCATATTGTGATAATATTGTATCATGAGCCATGTATTGATTATTATATCGAATTGTAAGGGACCACTGTGATTCTCAGTCCTAGTATATAGTAACTTTATCATCATACTAATATAATATTTTTTTGTGATTTGACTATGAAGTAGTTCGAAATATCCCAGGAATTGCTGCTCCTAAAATACCACATACGCAAATCATGTGCAGAATATGCACCAAAACAATAACAGATTGTGCATGGGCGCCAGATGTTTCCTATCAGCTCATTACAAACATTAGGCGTATATTTCCAATTTGTCACGAGCAAGACATTAACAAACCTGTCATAAAATGTAAGCAGACAATCTCTTTATGCCCTATCGCTAATAAACACTGTGCAGCCTGGTGGAGAGGGGAGTCGCCTTTTCAAATGCCATGCTCTTTTCGCTTATTAAATTTATTACTAGAGAGTAATTTATGACTTTTTATTACTGAATCACCTGTAATATAGCAGTTGTTATGAATCTACTGGACTCAGACTTCCACGTTTGTAAATGACCTATAAACGCCTGCACGCGCGCTGAGGTGTCCTGTCTAAACTAGCTCAAATACCTCCTTAAATGCCTTTATTTAAACTTGTGCCAGGCGTCAGCAAACAGCAGTGAATAGATGAGGAATGAAAGTATTTGTCCAAACTCCACCGCATACCTCGAACAAAAGAGAGAGATTACCTGAACATGTAGGCGGGCAATAGGAAGGCGCCCCCAGGCAAAGGGTTTTGTCAACTTATTTGTACTCCTGTATCACTTGCAGGTTTAACCACTCAGATGCTTTTACTGCTCAAGACATGACTCGGACATGGTAAAAAAAAAGATGCTTCAACCCAGACATCGCCATCCGCCATCAACATAATCTCCTGACAGAGTAATTGGACGAAGCTTTCATGGCTTTTTGAGTTTGTCTGCTCTCACTGGCCATCTGTTTTGGTAGCACCCTGCCCCCATTCACTCACTCGTCCTGTCTGTACGATAGATGTCATTCTAGGTCTCCTCAATATTTAAATACACTATAGGATAACAATACACCAACAATATTCAGATTCTCTGTGAAACTTTATGCAATATTAATGAAAGTTCAAGTTTAATTCCAAGTAATCAATGAAGTACCGCCGAACTATTCTGGAAACTTAACACATTTAGATTTACAAGTATTGCAATTGTAAATAGGTTTGCAATTTCTGTTTTAATATAAAGAGAGAATTAAGACTGAAATATGAACTGCTAAATTAAAAGAAAGAAAAGAAAAAAACATGCATCTCGGAACACAATGTAATGAACATTCATAATTTAAAAGTTTTGTACTTTTTTGAAACTTTATTTTAACTTTTTTTCTCTGAGATGGAAATTGTATGTATGTAACAAAACCTATTTCCCCTCTAGAATAAATTATTCATTATTGCAATAAATGACTTATGTTGCCAATAATAAAAAACAAACTGCTGCATATCCAAGAGCGACCCATTTACAACCAGGTACATTGTTATCTTATCTATACCAGTGTCAAATGAAGTTTTTGATGTAAATGAACACATGTGCGGTCTTAAGGTTTCTGTGAAATGTGTTAAGTCATTAGAATGGGGCACAGGTGTGTCAGGTGTGAGAGCTGTATTCACAGTCAGGTGAACACGTGCTGAGTCCGCTGCATCCACCATCTCACAGCGTCACACAGTGGAGGGCCAATTAGGGAGAAAATACCACTGGAACTATCCAAGTGGCTTAAAGTGAGTGATTGAGCTGCAGAAAATACAGCAAATTAGATATGAATTAAGGAAAAATATTGTACAGCATCAAGGTTACTTTTTATTTTCTTATAAATTAAAACTGAAAAGACCAAACAAAACTGTTAGAAACCTTAAATCATAACTATATAGCATTTTTATATATGCAATATAGTCATTCATTCATGCATCTTCCACAATTTTTTACAAGAGGTTGCAGATTTAGGGTTAGCATTAATGAGTTTAGTAGCATCCAGTCACTTGCCTATAGTTTTTTACTCCAGATGCCCTTCCCTATCCTTTTATTGCAACAACAGACACGAGTTCTCATCTTATGAACTTGTGATTTTGAGAAGCTGGATAATCTTCAGTTATATAAGTAAGAAGTAGTAAATATTGGATAGAGAAATTTAGACTTATGACTGCTGATTGACTGAGATTGTATACAGGCTTGGGAATGGGTCAAAAAGTATGTTTGCTTTTTACTGTTAGCTGAGAATATTCCTTAATTTTATCACATACCCACACAATCTTCTTTTCTGAACAGCTGAATTTTCCATGTACTTATTCTACAAAATTTGACTTTCTGCTAATTGAATTGTTCCAGCAGACTGGCACAAATTCAGCTCTTTGAAATGTGTCTATTAAATTCTGACTCATCTCCCAACAGCATTTTTGTCCACTCCTTTGCCACTGTGCCACCTCCAAAAATTCTCACTACGAACTTTGTGTGACAGAGAGAGGGAAATGCAAACCGCTCTGCTCTGCTCTCGCCATGGCAACGGACGCGACAAGAAAAGCGATCCCGTACCTGTATATCTGTCTCCCTAATGGTCTGTGTGTTAGTGTAACAAGATCTGTAAAAACTCCCCTCAATGACATTGTAGCTCCCCCACTGTAACTGACCTGGGCTGGGGAGTCACAAGTAGGATTTAGGTAAGTACTTGGCTTCTCTGGTTCCTGTTCCCCTTTTCCTAATGAATTCAACCAGAAGAGGCCCCCTTTTTTCCATATGGCCATCGTTGAGTGAGTTTTCTGCCTGTGTAACAGATATGTCCACTAGTATAAACCACAAATAGTGCCATATCTACTCAAACCACAAATAGTGTCATATCTACTCAAAACAATACAATGACCACAGAATTCATCAAACCCCTAAACATCGATTTTTTTTGGAGTACCTGAAGCCAAAAAAAATGTATTAAAGCATGTAATTAAATATTTATGTTGAGATTTAAGTTTCAGATAAATGTGAAATGATTGTAAAACTAAGGTCCAGAAATATCACTTTATATGTTTATTTAACATATTTTTGTATTTATTTACTTTTATTATTAGTTAAATATAAACTATATACTCAACATTCAAATTCACATCTTCAAAACAATATGCACTATGCATTTTTTTATTTTTATTTTATTTATTTATTTATTTATTTTTTTACATCTGCCCATCTCTATCACATAAACAAACTATAGATTAACTTGAGATAATCACAGTTTAGGCGTAGGACCCACTTGTCAAAATCAAAAATTAAAATCTCCTTAAAGGCCAAATAGTCACAGTTGGGGACCACTGTCTTCAGATTGTCCTCCCCTTACGGCCCCTAATTATTCTTTATCCAAAATTTTAGTAAGTGGAGGTTAAATATGAGGCCTGTATAAGTTCATTATATGCAAATGCTTAGCTATGAGTTGCACTATAACCTGAATTGTTTTTACTATTGTTTTTGTTTATACGTGTTTTGAAGGGATTATTGTTATTAAAAATGCTATGCAAGGACTCCTACCAAAGTGTCTTGCATTGTAGCACCTTGCAGTTCAGTATTGCACCATTCAAACTACTCCTAACTCTCCTGTTCCCTCTGCTGGCAAAGGCAGAAACTGCACGACTCTTACTTTTACCCAACTTTTCATTTCTTGTGGAGTCTTTTGACTGGATTGACCCTGTTCATTTTCTTGTGTTTCTTTGTTTGGTCTGCACGAGGGGCCTCTCTGACATCTCCCGTGGATGAAATATCAATGCCAATGACTCACTCTCCAAGTTTGTTGCCAATCATTGTCGCAAATGCCAAACCTATTATCAACAAATCTCTATCTCGAATCTCTCACATAGTTCTGGGCATCTGAATGCAGACGCTGGAAATGTTCTGGGTGGGTTCTTGTTGAGAAAAAGGCATTAATTCCTGAGAGAATAAACTGCTTTTCCCTTAGGCTGAAGGAAACTAGCTTTTTAATTTACCTTTATAAATGACCTTGTATACAACCAATTCGGCAATCCTGTCTACACACATTTAATTTCTCCCTCAGTTGACTTAGAGCGAGGGAGGTTAGAGGGAGTGCAAGGGGGTGGAACTCCTTATAATACATGAGCTCTACACTGCCAATGTTATGCCTGGCTGTATGAATTAGCATGTAGTGTTGCTAAATAGAGCTGTGAGATTAATAATGATCAAATTAAAATTGCAATTTTAACGGTCACAGTAACAGTTGGTCACAAAGATTGTAACTGATAGTAACCAGTATCTCTTAAATTGTCTTAGACTAAGCCTGTAGCTGTACAAAACATTACACATATCTCATTGCAATGCTCAGAAATGTCATCAATTAAATATTACGGATTTACAATATATTACAATTGAATTGATAGAGCAATTTTGATAGCAATGGCTGCAATTATGCTTTGTCTGTCATTGTCCTCTGCAAAGAACAAAATATCCTGTCTTTTGTAGAAAAAATCTTGTTGTGCCTGCAATTTAGACCTCTACAAACATGTTCTAAAATTCATGGGATTTTTGTATTTCCAGTAAATATTTCATTCTTCTCTCAAATGTAAATGCTACTGGAGTTGTTTACATTGTGCAAGCATTCTGTTTAAGCATAAATTGCATATTTTATTGCAGTACTCAGAATGTTCACATATATATAGATATTTTTGCTAAATCTTTCAGCATTTGCTATCTGCTCTCATGAAACAAAACAGCACTAACCATGCTCACATTTTTTCTTGAGACTTGATAAAAGACTGTCGTGACAAGTACTCCTGTCGACGATCACTTTCTCATGTTTACTTATATCCAACATTTTTATAAAAAGCTGCTTGCGTTATTTTTTTTATTTATTTGATTTTGTCTCTGTTTAGATTTTTCCTTTTTTTGTATTGAATAGCACAACAGGCAAGTTCATTATGCGTGTGACTCATCCGACTAGCCCACTCCCCCTCCCCATCTGCTGCTGTGCGCTGGAAAGGGAACCGCCATTGATCACTTCTTCCCTCACACATGCACACACACACCCAGCCCCAGCGTCACTATCGATCCACATGTTTAATGTTTTTGTGGCTAATAGATGGCATTTCCTTTTGTGCCATGGTGTTCACTACCGTTTGCCGACATTCGGATAAATCTCAAAGTGGGGGTATAATTTGGTCAGCCTTTTGAGCAATGTTACACTTGCTTCACTGCACCTATCTGTTTTCTCAGTAGCTTTTGCGATTGATAATGGGTGAGTCATGCCCAGTAAAGCTTTTAATCGGCACAGACAGACAGGATGACCAAAAAAATTTAAATAACACAATATTCATGCATACGTTTGAATGTTAAATGTAGTAATTTTATTGCCATGATAGTACTTGTTGGCTGTAATGCTAGTAAGTTTTTAATTTGTTCTCTTTAGCTGTTATTGATCCTATATTGAAACTTATAACTTAAAGGTGCACTGTAACTTTTCTGGTGGAGGGCCCGTCACCTGCTTGTCTCCCTGGAGATATTACAGTTTTTGCTTTGATTATTCCACAGTATGGACATAAACTTGGCAATCACAATGGAGATAGGTTAATGGTCAGATCTATGGAGAAACAAGTATTTGCACACGGCACACGTTTTTGGAATTTATGAGCTATAAAACACCTGTAATTGAACAAATGCAAGGGACATATGTTTAATGCTCTATTGTGAAACATTTCAGCCAAAGGAATAACATCTCATGGAGAAAAGCAAGTAGGGGACTCTCCACCTTAGAAGCTACACAGTGGACCTTAAATAATTAAATAATGGTCATTGTCAGCTATGTTAGATCCTACTTACAGTATTGTACTATTCTTTAGGGTTGTGTATCTTTAAGTGTCCGGTGATTCTATTTAGATTTTTGAGACTCGATTATATTAGATTTTTGAGACTTGATTTGAAGGAAAAACAGTTCTCAATCCAATTCCAAAGCAATTATTTACGTTGGCTTTAAATTTAAGTTAAGAAATGCTTTTGCTGCATGGAAAGATGAATTAGCCTTGAAAATATGCGAAGACTTTGTCTTAGCAGTTCAACAACTGCTGGAATCTAGACACAGAATTATGTTATGGTCCTTTTCCGTATTGCTGAGTAAAATATGTCTTACCCCTGTACATTTTCTTGTCCTAGAATCAGAAAGTGCTCTGTAAGTATGCTAGTTGTTGTTAGCATTACCGTAATGGCAAACTCTGCTCTGGCCTCTGAAGTTGTTAAAAAAAGTTTTGAAAAGCACTTATAAACTCATCATGGTGTATAATTAGGATTCTCTGAATGCACAAGGTAAAAAAGGCCCAAAGGAATAAGTAGAGACCGCAGCAAATCATTTAAGAGGACAAATTTGATAGTACAACATGCCAATACATTTTCTCATAAGTCTGAAATAATTACTCAGGTGCACATTAAAGGGGAACTCTGGGACCTTTGAAGCTGAAGTCCATTGCTAGAGGTGGTCGAATACTGTCAGAAGCCAGAAAATGGCACAGATCAGTGTTGCCTCGGCAGAGATCTCGCCGTGGCAGTGAGTGTGTCAAGGCAAACAAACTAGCGTAGTGATCAAGGCAAGGTCTTAACTTCCACGTAAAACACCAATTTGCACACTGAAGAAGCTTAACACCACTTTGTAGCCCGTCTTACAACATAGCCACTAGGGATGGGCTCTAGGCAATTCAATTTTCTTAATCGATCGTCGGGAGAATTAACAATCGATTAATCATTAATGTTTTTATACACATGCACACTCAACTGTTGCAGTAACCGGGATACTGCGTATACATGTATCATGACAAAACCGGGGTACTCCAAAAACCCGAGCCGAGACATGGGACTGAGGATCCGCATTTCCAGTGTTTGGACTGTGAAACGCAGCCTCGTCTCCTTACGCTACGCTACGCACAGCAACCTACATTCGGTTTGTCGATTAAAAGTGAATGTATTCGATGAAATTCTTAACGATCAGTTATCGATTAGTCGACTAATCATGCTCTTCCCTGATAGCCATGAGTCTTAACAAACAAAATGCTATGCTGTGCATGCAAAAGTCCAAAAGACTCGATCACTGATGTTGTTTCTAATCCCATTATATTTTTTGAAAAATTCTAAAAAATATATTCCCGAACTATTTTCAGTTTCTCTTCTTCTTTACAGTCAGTAGTCAATCCTCACTTGTTGCTTCTGGCAGCCACTAGCTGCTTGCCGCTGCTCGCCTCCGCTGGAGTCGGCAATCAAGTCTTTTGGGCTTTCGCATGCACAGTGAGAAATCAACATAGGTAAGTGCAAGGCTGCTTATAAAGTTGTTTTATAACTTTTCCAGACCACTAATGAGTGAGTCAGGCAGAGCGTTTTGTTTGTCAGACTTGTGGCTATGTTGTAAGATGGGTTAGAAAGTGGTGTTTAGCTTCTTTGGTGTGCAAATTGGCGTTTTACCTGGAAGTTAAGACCTTGCCCCAATCACTACGCTAGTTTGTTTGCCTTGACAGGCTCACTGCCATGGCGAGATCTCTGCCGAGGCAACACTGATCTGTCCTGTTTTTTGGCTTCTAACAGTATTCGACCACCTTTAGCAATGGACTTTAGCTTCACATGTGCCGGAGTTCCCCTTTAACATTTTGTGATTTAAAGTCTTAAGCCTGTATTTCTTTTTCAGCATACACAGATCTGCCTAAAATTAAATAATGTGTAATGTATAATAGCATTACGCAGCTAGTTATTATTTTGCAGATCTAGTCACCTGAGAATTGTAAATGGGAGTTTTATTACAAACGTTGAATTTGAAGATATTTAATAATGCACATTTGTATTGCTAAGATGTTATTGTATCAATGTGAAACCATATTAAAGCTTAAATAATGGTGCATACTAAGCCCAATTATTACAAAATTATATCTCTCCATCTAGAGTTATTTTTAGTGACATGAGGCATCATCCTCCATTTCCATTACTCACAATCTGCACTCTGGATGTTAAATTAAAACCCATTGCAAAGAAAGCTTTGCTCTACAACCATTATGGCTCTCCCCACATGCTATTACAGTCATCCAGACAGGCAGTTGTAGTAAATAGTCATCAGCCTTGTTCCCGTAGACCAGAGGTGTCCATTTGATTTGTATTGACGGTCATTTTCAGAATCAGAATCAGAATCAGAATTACTTTTATTCATCCCCGAGGGGAAATTTTCTTTGTTACAGATGCAACCGACCAAGAGCATGTACATCAAACAAGTTACAAAATAAGCTAAATACAATAAGATAAAAGATAAAATAGCTCTCTCTGGGAAATTATTTACATCATTGACATCTTTATGACTATATACATGTGTGAGCAGGGAATAGGATGAAAAGGATTGAGTAGTTTGTGAGTTAAAGTGCAGCGTTCAACAGTTTGATCGCGACAGGCAGGAAAGATTTCCTGTGTCTCTCAGTGGAGCAGCGCGGCAGCCGCAGTCTATGGCTGAAAGAGCTCCTCTGATTGGCCAGCACCTTGTGGAGGGGGTGGGAGGGAGAGTCCAGAATAGTCCAGATTTTGTCCAGCATTCTCCTGTCCAACACCACCGCCAGAGAGTCCAGCTCCTCCCCCACAACATGTCCAGCCTTCCTAATGATCTTCTCGAGTCTATTAGTGTCCCTCACGCGCAGACTGCTGCCCCAGCAGACTACAGCATACATGATGGCACTGGCCACCATAGACCCGTAGAACATCCTGAGCATTGTCCTGCAGATGTCAAATGACCTCAGCCTCCTCAGGAAATAGAGGCGGCTCTGGCCCTTCTTGTAAACCGCGTCCACGTTCCTGCTCCAGTCCAGTTTATTGTCCAAGTACACCCCCAGGTACTTGTACTCCTCCACCACGTCCACACTAACCCCCCGGATGGAGATGGGGGTCACAGCAGCTTTGGTCCTCCTAAGGTCCACCACCAGTTCCTTTGTCTTCATCACGTTGAGCTGGAGGTGGTTCTCCTCACTCCAAGTGACAAAGTTTTATTTGTAATGACACTTTATGTATCAATTAGCTTTCTTTTTTTAAAGTTTTGTTTATAGTTTTGTTTTGTCTGATGTTTGTTTTATTTGATGACTATAGTTTTCTTGGCATAACGTGTGTTACAGTAAGCCATTAAGGTAGTTGGGGGAATAGGCCAGACAGACTTCACAATATCTGGAAGTATGTTGTAAAGTAATACAATTATAAACAGTTAATTTGGGTCATTTTAAAGCTACCATAAGTTTATTAGATTTATTTAGATGGCAGATGTGAACCCTCTCCCCTCTCTCCTCACCTGTGTCTTTGTTCTGACTCACCTGTGCCCTGTGTTTTCTCCTGTCTGGCCAAAGCTGACACACTGTTTGACAGCTGTAATGTAGATAACATCTAGTGGTGTTATGTGAGACTATAACAGGGCCACGTTGGCCAATTTAATTACAAATTTGGACTTTAAAGGTGCACTCTATGTAACATTTATGGTGGAGTGTCCTGGAATGCTCCACAGTATGACATTAAACCTAGGGCTGAAACGATTCATCGAGTTAATCGATTAGATAAATGCATCAATGATTTTTTTTTTGCCTCGATGCTTCGTTTTATTTTCATACGCTCGGCGATGGCCGGAACCTTTTGTGGTAGAGGTAAAGTTTCTGCACGACCACTGCACTTCACGGTACACACAACAGCGCGGCGCCCATGGATGTACACTCAACAAAAATATAAACGCAACACTTTTGTTTTTGCTCCCATTTGTCATGAGATGGACTCAAAGATCTAAAATTCATTCCAGATACACAATATTACCATTTCTCTCAAACATTGTTCACAAATCTGTCTAAATGTGTGATAGTGAGCACTTTTGCTTTGCTGAGATAATCCATCCCACTTCACAGGTGTGCCACATCAAGATGCTCATCAGACACCATGATTAGTGCATAGGTGTATCTTAGACTGTCCACAATAAAAGGCCACTCTGAAATGTGCAGTTGTTGCTTTATTGGGGGTCTGGGGACTCAGAACCAGTCAGTATCTGGTGTGACCACCATTTGCCTCATGCAGTGCAACACATCTTCTTCGCATAGAGTTATCAGATTGTCAATTGTGGCCTGTGGAATGTTGGTCCACTCCTCTTCAATGGCTGTGTGAAGTTCTTGGATATTAGTGGGAACTGGTACGCGCTGTCGTATACGCCGGTCAAGCACATCCCAAACATGCTCAATGGGTGACATGTCCGGTGAGTATGCTGGCCATGCAAGAACTGGGACATTTTCAGCTTCCAAGAATTGTGTACAGATCCTTGCAACATGGGGCCGTGCATTATCTTGCTGAAACATGAGGTGATGTTCATGGATGTATGGCACAACAATGGGCCTCAGGATCTCATCACGGTATCTCTGTGCATTCAAAATGCCATCAATAAAATGCACCTGTGTTCTTCGTCCATAACAGATGCCTGCCCATACCATAACCCCACCACCACCATGGGCCACTCAATCCACAACATTGACATCAGCAAAGCGCTCACCCACACGACGCCACACACGCTGTCTGCCATCTGCCCTGAACAATGTAAACCGAGATTCATCCATGAAGAGAACACCTCTCCAACGTGCCAGACGCCATCGAATGTGGGAATTTGCCCACTCAAGTCTGTTACGGCGACGATCTGGAGTCAGGTTAAGACCCCGATGAGGACGACGAGCATGCAGTTGAGCTTCCCTGAGACGGTTTCTGACAGTTTGTGCAGAAATTCTTTGGTTATGCAAACCAATTGTTTCAGCAGCTGTCTGAGTAGCTGGTCTTAGACGATCTTGGAGGTGAACCTGCTGGATGTGGAGGTCCTGGGCTGGTGTGGGTACACGTGGTCTGCGGTTGTGAGGCCGGTTGGATGTACTGCCATATTCTCTGAAACGCCTTTGGAGACGGCTTATGGTGGAGAAATAAACATTCAATGCCCGAGCAACAGATCTGGTTGACATTTCTGCTGTCAGCATGCCAATTGCATGCTCCCTCAATGCTTGCGCCATCTGTGGCATTTTGCTGTGAGACAAAACTCCACATTTCAGAGTGGCCTTTTATTGTGGACAGTCTAAGGTACACCTATGCACTAATCATGGTGTCTGATGAGCATCTTGATGTGGCACACCTGTGAGGTGGGATGGATTATCTCAGCAAAGCAAAAGTGCTCACTATCACACATTTAGACAGATTTGTGAACAATGTTTGAGAGAAATGGTAATATTGTGTATCTGGAATGAATTTTAGATCTTTGAGTCCATCTCATGACAAATGGGAGCAAAAACAAAAGTGTTGCGTTTATATTTTTGTTGAGTGTATAATGGATGTATAATAAGAGCATAACCTCCTTGTGCACGGTACGGTCCGGTTTGCCGCGCACCCCGCATTTTCGGTACGCCGCGCGCTCCGCATCTCTCGTACGCCGCGCACTCTGCACGTGGATTGTGTCTTGTCGCGTACACACCGTGGACCGCGCCAGAACTCACACCAGGACTAAACGAGGTCTAAAGCAGGTCTAAACCAGATCTAAAACCAGGACTAAAACCAGGACTAAAACAGATCTAAAACCAGAACTAATCCAGGTCTAAAACTAAACAAGAATTTGCAGGAGTTGGTTGCACATTTATGTAGTTTTAAAAATCATGACAATATCAAGTAATCCAAAGTATTCAGATTACATTATTCACTTTAAGTAATTTAATTGATTATGTCACAAACTACATTTTGGGCAATGTAATCTGTAATCTGTAGGGGATTACATTTTAAAAGTCACCTTCTCAACACTGATGCTACAACATCTAAACAGAAAGCCCTGTACATTACATCAAGTGGAAAAGAAACCGCGAGGTAAGTCAACCTTAGCCCAGCGATAATTAAGTTTTTCATGTCCAAAACACGTGTATCTGTCAATGCACGTGGTGTGTACTTAACATGTGCAAAGTAGACGCGACAATAACAAACGATTACTCGATTATTCAAACAAAATAATCGACAGAATAATCGATTACTGTAATAATCGATAGCTGCAGCCCTAATTAAACCTATTATATTTCTATTGAAGTTTAATGCCATCACATATAAAAAAAAATATTTACATCTCTATAGAGACAAGCTGGTGGCTGGTGGCCACTTGACCAAGGAGCTAGTCCTATGCAGTGTGACAGCTCACAGATTAACTACTATGATTGACTGATTCAGAACTGCAGATGGAAATCCCGGGACCTCTTTATGTGGAAATGTAAAATTTGTGGAAACGTGTGGAGAGGTTTTTTAGGAATTTTTTACATTTAATTTATGAGATGAAAAAAAAAAAGATTTTAAATGTTCTAATGATGTGTGATCTTGGTCTTTATATTCTGCCATGTGTTTTAACTTCAGGCTCATTAGGACCGCCGTCCTGTTGTTGCCGGTGTAAATATTATGTGGATGAAGTGTGGGTGTTGTTTGGATGACAGCTTTACTCACTTCTTTTAATAGGATCATGATGCTAGTTCGTCTGAAATGTTTTGTCTTTTTTAGGTGGTCCTAGACATGACGTTTGGAGGCGGTGGTCATTCAAAGGCCATACTAAACACTGTCCCTGAAGTCACGCTCCTGGCATTAGACAGAGACCCCACAGCTATTCATTTGGCCAAGGACTTAGCCAAGGAATACCCGTAAGTGATGTATTGTGTGGTGATGCAAAACATCAACAGTAACACCAGTTAAAGCTTGTTATGAGCTGTCTAGACAAATGTTTATACAATGTCGCTGTTAATGGTTTACCAAGATATTTCACTGTCACAGTTTAGAGCTCTGGCATCTCAGTGCGGGGTCTGGCTCGTGGTCATTATTTCTTAAAACATACTGTAGGTGTGATCTAGTACTGCAGATGTCTATATTTCTCACTTCTTGCCGGAGCCCGATCAAATACTGCTTGCTAAGATACAGCCCCTGAGTTCCTTCGGCCAATCAAATCCATTCCTCCTCCTTAAGTTAAAGCTTTTCTCCCCCTACGCAAAGCTGGTGGGCCCGGCATGTCATTTGTCAGAGTAAGAGCCCACGCTGCAGAGAGAGGGAGATGCTGCCTCCCACGGAGGATCTATAAGACGTGGGGGGGCAGGAAGTGAGAGAAGCCCTGAGAAGTTTAGAAGTAACAAGGGAATAAATGGAGTCTGCAGTGAGCAAGGAGACACGAGGACACTGCGCGGGGGCGTGCGGGAGTGTGTGCGCGGGAGGATGAAAATGAGATGTTCCTAAGACCATGGCGTGGGAAGGAATCCTTTTACGTAGATTCTGGGGAAACCTCTCTCGGGGGAATCTGGCAGAGCACTGTGCCTGTGAGCAGGGAATGACAATTAAGAGAGAGAGCGCACCCGAACACTGTATTCTGTCAGGAGCAATATACCCTGCTGTAAACTCTTCCACACCTACTTGTGATGCAAGTTGAGAGAACCTGGAGAAATCTAGCAATTAACCAATATTATTGGAGCCTGAGTAAAAGACCCTGCCTTCCTACGCAGTGCATCTGCACCACGGGGTTGGAGGATTCTCTCTCTCCTCTACACTCTGTGTTGTGAACAATGTCTAACCTCGACTCAAACTGTTGAGTGTTGGTGTGAATCTCACTGTTAAAAATCAGTTCATCTTTTAAAATGCTTCACTTATAAAAGTTGGCCTCTCCCTTCTGACTTCTGTTTTGACTGCACTATTGTACAGAGCATCGTTTCATTTCTGCTTGAGTTAGTGCATTTGAGCCTCTCAGTATTGTGCCTGTAATGAAAAATCTTTCACCAGGACATCACGACTATTCTTGAGAAGCAGGGGGATTCTTAAAGGTCATATGCAAAATGTAGACATGTTCAATCTATTGACGTGTTCTTGAGAAGAAGATTACACTTATTAGTGTTAATGTGAATGTGAATTGTTAACCATCACCTTAATGACTGCTGCTGATCTGCTGTATGTCAATTCAAGCACTCATTATACTATTACTATAATTATCAAAATCAAAACAGTAATACACAATACATAGTTGTCAAAAGGTTTTTACAGTAAAGTACTGTCATGGAGTTCACTCACCCAGCTTCTTCTCTCATCTCTTTTGGGAGATTTTTTTTGGGGGAGTCTTATTTGACTTTAGGTTCCATATTTGAAAACATTTCATGGATGTTTTTGTTAGGTGGTATATGTGAGACATTGCATTCATGCTTCCTGTTATTTTTTATTAACAAACACACCATTCAATATCCTCAAAGTAAATTTGAAAAAGAGAGAGGCTTGTTGATATTGTTCATTCAGTGTTGTGGGTACTATTCATTTTTCCTTAGCCGGACTGTAGATATTTTCATCACCGCTCCCCTGCTGAAAGCAATCAATCAGCATCTTGTCTTAGGCTTCAATGACGCAGGTAAAGGAGCTGAGCAGGTCAACACAGGGGAATATTTCAGGCTTGATTTGTGAAGAGGCAGCATCGCAGCCATGGAGCATGCGTCTAAAGACAGTCTGCTGTGAGAGAGAAAGATCTTCATGTCCTCACGCCGTGTACCCTTACCTCCGATGAGCAAATGCAGCAAATGGACTCCATGAGAAGTGTTAAAGTGTCAAAAGTAATTTTTGGTCCTACTAGAGCTGTACAATAGTGGAAAACGTATGAATATGCCAAACCAATTCAAATATTGAGCTAATGATATGAGCTAAGAGATTTTTAAATGTCAACTTACAAAACATTTAATTCAGTTGTTCCCAAAGGGTCAGGATGTGAATGTGAGATTTGGAAAGTTTAATAAGTGCACCTGGATTTCAGTGTGCATATTACAGGAGTTTATTGAAATGCTAACTTATTCACAAATTGGTACATATTTTGTGCCACTAGACTGAATGTATGGAGAGGCTTGGATCATGAAAAATCCTCAGAGCAACCACTATGCAGCATATGTCTCACTGTGGCATCACCTAAAGAGCAAAGGAACAGATGAAATTGAAAAGTCACCACAGAAATAATTTTGCTTGAGTAAACATTTGCTTTCCATGAAACGAACTGATCTTTGTACAGGGGTACTTGCTTGCTTAAACCCCATAGTTTCCAGCACAGGCACCTGCACCTCCTAATGAGGATATGGGTCAGGACCTTTAATGAATGATTGTTTTGTTAAAGGACCTGGACTCGTTAAAAACAAATGAAATTGACAAAGAAGGATATTAAAAATGTATTGAACTGTTTGTTGACTGAATTCTCTAATAGATTTTAATTATTTAAGTGAAAATCTGATGTTTTTTCTCCTTACCTCTGATCTTAATTGACTTACAGCCAAACTACCCAACAGTTTTTTTCCTGGTCCTGACTCGTGCTGTCATCATCATTATTTCAGCGTTGTTCGTGGCATTTCACAAGTCCTCCGCTTCAGTCTGCACAGTTTGGGTTCCACTGTTGGCTCGGTGCTGGAAGATGCCAGAATAACAAAAGTTTGTCTGCGTGTTGTTTAGTGGTATAGCTCCAAATAGCTGTGAACTCTTCAGCAATTATGAACCCACGGTCTGCCCCCTGAAACTTGTCCTGTTTAATAATCCAAGACATTACATAATGCATTTATACCTTCTTCATCTCTGTCAAAGGCACATAAAAAAGTTAATAATTCAGACATGTTACATAACTGTTTTGCATATTTTTAAGTCCAACTGTGGCTTATAAAAACATGTTATACAGATAAGTTAAATTATTGGACAGGCAGCATGGCTCTTTTACAAACACTATTACATTCTTTGATTCCTGCCTTAATGTTAATAATGCACATTTTATGTTTTAAACCCCCAGTACATGGTTAAATAGGGGTTTAGTTTTTTAGTGTAAGCAAATACTATGGTGTAAATCCAATCCAATCATTAAGTTGCCATTCTGACACTCTACTGTCAATACTTTACTCTGGACACATAACATACAACAACACATCCCATTGACTGGAGCTTTTCAGAGTCTAGGATGTGATTATGTCACACTCCCAGATGGGGGACAAGAGACAGTTTTACCTATTAATCACATTCACTTTCAAAATCATTGTCTAAAAGGAAAATTCACAAACGTTGAACCTGGTCATTTCTATTAGTGATTAGACTCTAGAGCTTGCAGTATTGCAACAAAAATAGTTAGTTTTAGGTGCCCCCCATCTTACTGGCCTGTAGAATCTGGAACCAAGCAATAAGCAAATTATGTTACAGTTTTACTTGGTAATAGTAGTTATTGACACCATATTGACATATCTACCATCTTTATTAAATTAGACTTAGATTTACACAAACTTTATTGATCTACAAGGGAGATTATTTGGATACTGTATCGCACACATCACAATAAATTATAATACAAGAGCAAAAAAAGAAATGGTAATAATAGATTCAAAATAAGTAGCAAAAATAGCAAAAAACTGGCGTCAGTAAGGCATAATTATATACATGTGTATGTAAAAATAAAATATAGAGTAATATAAATATCTAATTTATATACAGGAGAAATCAAACTTTAAATACTTTTCAAACTATAAAATGCATTTAAAATTAAATAATCATTCAGAAAAAAACAAAGTTTCTGGAATATATGGCTTGAAATCACTTGCTTCTAAAAGGTTCATAGTTATTTTTAAATTTTTACTATTATATTTTGACCCAAGCAATCACAATTATCAATTAACAAATTGATGTGGACAACCCTGGTGCAAGGTTATATTTGGTTATTCAAAGCAGCTAACACATATCACACAGGCTCAAAAGCGTTAAGCAGATGTTGTTGATGTAGCCAGCAGCATATGGACAGTGACGACTTGGAGAGTGATGACGTCTAACCTATAGATGCTCCGTTCTGTGGCTTTCTTCTGCCGTCATCTCTGTTCACACAATGTTAAAAGGTCACATGAAAAATGCATGACCGCGGCCGGAGGATCTCACCACTGCTGCATGAGGAAGAGAACCGTCAGACAGTAGAAGATGCTGGAGGAGACAAAAAATAAAACTTTAAACTTTTTGGATGATGTCCCAGGAGAGTTGCATTTGCAACTTAAACAAGTGTTGTAATTGTTGCAATTGTATTTGAAATGTGTGGTTTAAACCCCAACGTGGTGGCATGGTGGCTTAGTGGCTAGCACTCACAGCCCGGCCTTTCTGTGTAGAGTTTGCCTGTTCTCCCCGTGTCTGGATGGGTTTCCTCCGGGCACTCCAATTTCCTCCATCAACCCAAAACATGGACCATAGGTGTGAAAGTGGTGTGTGCGCGTGTGATGGTGGTGGTCGGAGGGACCGATGGCGCCTATTGTCTTAGCAGCTGCGCTTCTGTCAGTCTGTCCCAGGGCAGCTGTGGCTACAACAGTAGTTTACCACCACCGGGTATGGAGTGAATGAAGAATGCTCTGTTAATCATGCTGTGTAAAGCATCTTTGGGGAAGTGTCTGTGAAAAGCGCTATGTAAATAAAGTAACCTTACCCTTAAAAGTAAGATTCTGTTCAAAGTGCACTCTAATCTAACTCACATTCTAAACAACTCCAGGAGAATTACATTTTGAGGGAAGACTGAAATATGAACTGGTATTACAAAAATCCTACGAATTTCAGAATGTTTATAGAGCTCTAAACTACAGGTACAAGAAGATTTTTCTATTAAAAGACATGTTTTGTTTGATTTACAGTGGACATTCTATTACCTAAATAGTTTTGTTTCTGTGTGCCTTTTCAAATTGCGATTTTGATTTGATTCATATAAAAACGCATTTCTCACCTTCCACGGTGGTTGGTCTCTCTCACCCTCATCAGCTCGGGTCCTCTACCAGAGGCCTGGGAGCTTGAGAGTTCTGCGCAGTATCTTTGCTGTTCCCAGTACTGCACTTTTCTGGACTGAGATGTCTGTTGTCCTTCCTGGGATCTGCTGCAACCACTCCTCTAGTTTGGGGGTCACGGCCCCGAGTGCTCCGATCACCACAGGCACCACCGATGCTTTCACCTTCCAGGCTCTCTCCAGCTCTTCTTTGAGCCCCTGGTATTTCTCTAGTTTCTCGTGTTCCTTTTTCCTGACATTGCCATCGCTCGGTATTGCAATGTACCACCACTTGATTTTCCCGCTTATCCAGAACCACGATGTCTGGTTGGTTCGCCATCACCATTCTGTCAGTCTGTATTTGGAAGTCCCACAGGATCTTGGCCCGCTCATTCTCCACAACCTTTGGAGGTGTTTCCCACCTTGATCCTGGGGTCTCCAGCCCGTACTCTGCACAGATGTTTCTGTACACTATGCCCGCTACTTGGTTATGACGCTCCATGTACGCTTTCCCTGCCAGCATCTTACACCCTGCAGTTATGTGCTGGACTGTCTCAGGCACTTCTTTGCACAGCCTACACCTTGGGTCTTGTCTGGTGTGGTAGATCTGGGCCTCTATTGCTCGGGTGCTCAAGGCCTGCTCCTGTGCAGCCAGGATGAGTGCTTCTGTGCTGTCCTTCAGACCAGCCCTCTCCAGCCATTGGTAGGATTTCTTGATATCAGCCACTTCAGTTATGTTCCGGTGGTACGCCCCGTGTAGGGGTTTGTCCTGCCATGATGGTCCCTCCAGCACCTCTTCCTCTGCGCCCCACTGTCTGAGACATTCTCTGAGCACGTCATCAGTCTGGGCCTTGTCACTGATGTACTTGTGGAGCTTGGATTTTCATCCTGGACAGTGGTTCCCACACTCACTAGTCCTCGGCCTCCTTCCTTCCGGCTCGTGTACAGTCTCAGGGTGCTGGACTTGGGATGGAACCCTCCATGCATGGTCAGGAGCTTTCGTGTCTTAACATCTGTGGTCTGTATCTCCTCCTTTGGCCAACTTATGATTCCTGCTGGGTATCTGATCACTGGCAGGGCGTAGCTGTTTATTGCCTGTGCCTTGTTCTTGCCATTGAGCTGGCTTCTTAGGACCTGCCGTACTCTTTGCAGGTATTTGGCTGTCGCCGCTTTCCTTGTTGCCTCGTCAAGGTTGCCATTTGCCTGTGGGATACCAAGGTACTTGTAGCTGTCCTCAATGTCTGTTATTGTTCCCTCTGGGAGTGAGACCCCCTCTGTGTGGACTACCTTCCCTCTCTTTGTCACCATCCTACTACACTTCTCGAGCCGAATGACATTCCAATGTCTGTGCTGTAGATCCTGGTGGTGTGGATCAGTGAGTCGATGTCTCGCTCGCTCTTAGCGTACAGCTTGATGTCATCCATGTAGAGGAGGTGACTGATGGTGGCCCCGTTTCTGAGTCGGTATCCATAGCCAGTGCGGTCGATTATTTGGCTGAGGGGTTCAGACCTATGCAGAACAGCAGTGGGGACAGTGCGTCTCCTTGGAATATGCCACATTTGATGGTCACTTGTGCAAGTGGCTTGCCATTGGCTTCAAGGGTGGTTTTCCACAACTGCATCGAGTTTGCAATGAACGCCCTTAGAGTCCTGTTGATATTGTACAGCTTCAGGCACTATATATATATATATATATATATATATATATATATATATATATATATATATATATATATATATATATATATATATATATATATATATCGTGGATCAGATTAGTTTCCTAATGAAAGCTGTGACATTTACTCAAAGAAAAACTTCACATTTAAAGATTCAGTTATCTATTACCATAACACTTTATTTCTACCGTGTATGTTTTGATTAATTGATTGATTGATTAATTTTATACCTTTATGACAGAGCTTCAGCCAGTGATAATGGAATAATGCCCATTGTTCTTACAGATACTCTGAAGAGTAGATTTGTTTTAATGATTTGATTTAAGCTTTGTATTTTAACAATGAGTGTAAATGTGGTTTAGACACAAACCTTGACTGATGGATTGATTTTTCATGACTCCTGATTAGAAATCTAGTGGTGGTCTATCACCTGTTTGTTTCTATGGATATGTCTTTGTTCTGCCTGGAGTGTTCCCCAGTATGACTTTAAACAGCTCTGTCTTAGATTTTTTTCAATTACAGGTGGTTATACTGCCCAAACATGCCTAGAAAAACAGGCATTCTGACTGTGCAGGGTTATCTCTCCACAGATCTGACCTGAAACTTGGTCTGGTTTGGTCTCTATGAAGATAGAAAAGTTTAATGCCAGTCAAACTTTGTAGACAAAGCAATAACATCTCCATGAACAAAAGCATTTGATGATTTGTCAGTTTTATCTGTACCCTGTTGGTATTTTAGAATATAATGTGTGTCCCTTCTTTGCACAGTCCCCTTGAACTAACCTGAATCCATTCCAAAATACGTAGTGTTTACTACCGTGTTTTGCCTGACCAGCCAGTGCCTCATACATTCTGTTTGAATGCAGAAGTGTCTGGACATGGATCAGGAACGGCGTCAAACCATTGGCCAAACTTTCCAACGTTTCAACCACAGCCTAATTTGCAGCATATGTCTCTCAAAAGCAGAAGACATCTCCTCTTGAAATTTCTTGTATTATTCTGAACAAAATGTATAACTTGTTTTACCACAGAGTTTAATGCTTCGATTGTTGATTCTGCTGAAAGTCTGTTTCTCTGTCCTCTGCAACATTTTTTTTGTCCTTTTTGCTCATAAGCCACTATGTTTGTTTTGATTCAAACAGACCCTGCATTTTCTGATTGTTTAATCTGCCCTATGATGACATATTTTTGATCACAAATGATATAATAGCCTATAACTTTTTGAGTTTATGTTGCATTTGTCGACATTATTGTACACAGCAAATAAAGCACAGGAAACATATGTTCTTAGTGTATATTCCAGTTTAAGTGGATACAGTTTATAAATGTCTTGAGCTCTGTTTTGCATTGTATTAAATTGTGTTTTTGTTCCAGTGGGCGAGTTAAGCCGATCCTGGGTCGATTCAGTGATAGCCTGTCCCTGCTGTCCCACATGAGGATACCGGAGAGAAGTGTGGACGCGGTGCTGTTGGACGCAGGCTGCTCCTCCATGCAGATGGACCAGGCCCAAAGAGGGTTTTCTTTGAGCAAAGATGGCCCACTGGACATGAGGATGGATGGAGACAGGTCAGGGCACTCAGCAATAGGACAAAAGTTTATGTGCTTAAATGTGAACTAGAGATGTCATGTCACAATTGATCAGTTAATCAATAACTGTGGTTATACAGGCTGCAAGAAATTTAGAAGAATTTTATAAGCAATAATAAGTAATTTCAATTCTATCTATGATAGAAATGTAAACCTAAATCTAAAGTACTGACCTTTTGGTACATAAAATAGCATGTACTTTATATACAACAGTTTTGAACAATAAATATTTTTTAACTTTATTATTAATTATCATTTTTAAAAATAAAAATGACACAATATAAAAAACAATTTGTAATTTGTTTACAATTTGTTGTAATTGTGTTGTAAGTGTTGTATTTTCCAGTTGTATTAGTGGCAATATTTGTCATTATGTGTATACAATACAATACATTTGTTAATTGATATATTGCTTATGATATTCTGCACTATACAGTCATGTGAAAAAGTTTGGACACCCCTGATCATTTTCAAGATTTTCCTTTATAAATTATTGGTTGTTCGGATCAGCAATTTCAATTAAATATATCATATAGCAGACAAACACAGTGATATTTGAAAAGTGAAATGAACTTTATAGGATTTACAGAAAGTCTTCAACTTTGTCACTGATTCTTGAACATTGTTCGCAAGAATCTGGTGATACTAACTGGAATCCATGCGACCTTCAACTTTAACAAGATTTCCAGTACCTGCACTGGCCACACAGGCCCACAGCCTGATGGAACCACCACCAAATTTTACTGTGGGTAGCAAGTGTTTGTCTTGGAATGCTGTGCTCTTCTTTCGCCATGCATACCACCCCTTGTTATGTGCAAATAACTCAATTTTAGTTTCATCAGTCCACAGCACCTTATTCCAAAATGAAGCTGGCTTGTCCAAATGTGCTTTAGAAGACCTCAAGCGACTCTGTTTGTGGCATGTGCACAGAAAAGCCTTCCGTCGCATTACTCTCCCATACAGCATCTAATTGTGCAAAGTGCGCTGAATAGTTCATCGATGCACAGTGACACCATCTGCAGCAAGATCATGTTGTACGTCTGTGGAGCTGGTCTGTAGGTTAAGTTTGACTGTTCTCACCATCCTTCACCTCTGCTTAACTAGAACTGTGCCTGTGGTCTTCCATTTCCTCACTATGTTCCTCACAGTGGAAACTGACAGCTGAAATTTCTGAGCTAGTTTTTTGTATCCTTCCCCTAAACCATGATGTTGAACAATCTTTGTTTTCAGGTCATTTGTTAGTTGTTTTGAGGCTCCCATGTTGCCACACTTCAGAGAAGATGCAAAGAGGAGAACAACTTGCAACTGGCCACCTTAAATACCCTTTCTCACGATCGGCTTCACCTTTGTCTGTAGGCCAAGGGTCAATGATCTTACCAAACAAATTTTGTGTTCCAATAATTAGTGCTTAAAGGTATTAAAATCAATAAAACAATAAGGGTGCCCTAATTTATGCACATGCCTACTTTTGTTTAAGTAATTATTGCACACTTTCTGTAAATCCTATAAAATTCATTTCACTTCTCAAATATCACTGTGTTTTTCTGCTATATGATATATTTAACTGAAATTGCTGATCCGAACAACCAATGATTTATAAAGGAAAATCTTGAAAATGATCAGGGGTGTCCAAACTTTTTCACATGACTGTATTTCTATTTTAAAGAACCAAATACCTGTTTATTTGTTAAACTACTACCTGTGCTAGTCAATATGGATGGTTTATTTTCTCTGAACAAACATCAGAATTGTTGCACTGTAACAAAATAATTTAGTAAAAGATTCAAAAAAATACCCACAATAATGATACTGTATCAGCAAATTTAGTATCACGATATACCGATACTTCAGTATTTTAGCACACCCTATTTGTGACAAACTGTGCTGTCTTTTGTTTACTGAGCAGCTCATATTTCATAATTTCTCCATCCACAGTCTGTTTGTGTATTCAGAAGTGTTAGTAAATCATAGTAATTAACAAGTGCCACAGAGACGTGTGAACCAACAGCTCTGATTATCTTTTATGAGCCGTGCCACAAGCTGCATCTCCCCTTTCATTTCCTCACAATATTCTCCAAAACATAATGCTTTTGTTTTTTCTTCCTCTTCAGCTGTACATCTCACAATTGTCACCACTGGCAAAGAGGGGAGGGGGGTCGTGACGTCAAGCCACTTAATTGGGCATCTCTTTGTGCGTAGGTACCCTGACATGCCCCACGCGGCTGACGTTGTGAATACCTTAGATCAACAGGCTCTCACATCCATCCTCGGCGCATACGGCGAAGAGAGACGCGCTTGGAAAATCGCTTCAGCCATAGTGGAGGCTCGCCGGTCCAGCCCTATCACCACCACTCATCAGCTGGCCGCAGTGGTTGCAGGTATAGCCAGTAGTCCCATAGATTTAGCTATAGGGAGAAATAAAACATTGAGTGGCAATAAGAAGTCTGCTTGTTAGCGGCACATCGCTCCTCTCTCTGCTATGGCTCCTCGTGAGAAAGGAGGAGATGAGACCGTAACTATGAGGCTGTCTCACAATTCAACTGATATCCTCAAAAACACCCATACATAAACACCATCTTTCATCTATCACCTCTTGATTTAGCTATGTTTCTTATAAGCCCCATTATAGCCGTGCAGAGTGAGTTTTGTGCCTTTCGAGATGTGAGTTGTCGTTTCAATAGTTATTGCAGAGAACGCTACATGCGTCAGTGTCACCGAGGGAGAACAGGTGTGAGTAACTGCAGCTGTTTGATATTTTTTAAAGAGCAGAGCAAAGTCAGCGCTGCCAATGTTTTTAGAACAACTATTTGTCAGGATTTTTTTTAGGCACAATACAACAGAGTTCTATAACCAGCTGAGCTTAACAAAAATAAATATGCCCCTTTAAAGTGCCATTATATTTAATTCATTCAGATTCATTCAAATCATTCACCTATTTTACATTGAAGTACTATTAATTTATAGGTATTACATTATTATCTCATTGAATAGGGCTGTAGTCCTTCAGTCGCTTTGTTGATTAATCTGTTGATTGTGTCTTAGCCGTCCGAAAAAATAAAGAAAAAAAAATATCACAGGGGACTGAAAAACATTGCCCATTTCTGCAGAATTAATGAGCGATGTACAAACTCTCTTAATCTGAGGTGAGATAAATTAGATTTTATTTGTAAATGATGTGACCAGTGAGCTCCTTCTTTCATGTGCATCACTGAAAAAAGACAAATCTGATTGCACGATCATGTTTGACCTGGAGACACGACAGAGTCCGTGGAGACCAGACTGATATACACTGTGTTCCAAATTATGATGCAAATTGTGTTTAAGTGTCATAAAGGTAAAAAAATGTATTGTTTTTCAGTGAAACTCATGGATGGTTTTGTGTCTCAGGGGCCATGATAATGGTAATGGGTGGAAAACGCAAAACATTTTGCCAGATGTCCATATCGTTTACATGGCAACAGCGTTTTGGGGCGTTGAAAATGCAAAAATCTGAAAACTCCCTCCAGAGTGGAAATCTTGAAAACGCTCCACCCTGTTGTCACCGTGTAAACGGTTGAAAACTGTGTTTTCATGGGCAGTGGCATAGAGATTACGTCACAAGGACGAGTCCATCCATCTTCTCTCGCTTAATCCGGCTGGGTAGCTTGCTGCCCAATACTCATAGCACCTGACCCCCCCTATGAACCCCTCTGCAGGTGGTGAGCCCACAGGAGGGTGGACATTATGGTCCTTGATGTTAGTTCATAGGGGTGCGGGCATGTTTTGGGTTGATGGGGGAAACCGGAGTACCCGGAGGAAACCCATCCAGACACAGGGAGGAACATGCAAACTCCACACAGAAAGGCCCGGGCGACCCGGGGATCGAACCCGCAACCTTCTTGCTGTGAGGCCTGAGTGTTGCCACTCAGCCACCGTGCCGCCCACGAGGACGAGTCAGTTCAGGAAATAAACAAACATGGCAGTGCATTTTCAAGTGCTTTGTTGGTTTTATGAATCAACATGTCCGTTCACGTTAAATTGGTGGTGTTATTACACTTCACCATGTTGTTTTGAATTGACACGCTGGAGAAGAGGAAGTAAAGAAGCAGAAGGGTTATATGCAGGCATTTGGTCTTGGTGGTGCTGCCACCTACGCACTGGGCATCAACAAACTGCAAGTTTTTTGTCGCCGTGTGTACGCAGAATCCCCACCCAAAACGCTTGTGTAAGCGCAGAATAAGAGTGAGAACGAAAAGGCGTCTTTGTGCTTTAGCTTCAGTCCGTTTCCGTGCAAACGTAGCCTCGAGCTCTTTGGGTGAAGTCAATCTCACACACCTGCGCCAATGAGTTTGCCAGGTGCATCCAATTAAAGGCAAAAGGACTTGAGAAGGACGGTCACATTCTGAAGCAGAGCTCCACACTCAAGAACTATGGGAAAGAAAAAGGATCTCTCTAGTGCTGAAAAGCGTAAAATAGTTGAATACCTTGGACAAGGTATGAAAACCTTAGATATTTCATTGTTAAGAGATTTGTAGCTGATTCAGAGGACACATGGATTCATGCAGATAAAGGCACAATGAGGAGGTTTCTGCCAGACAAATATATTGGATTAAGAGAGCAGCTGCTAAAATGCCATTACAAAGCAGCAAACACATATTTGATCTATCTGGTGCCTTTGGAGTTCCGCGAACATCGAGGTGTAGGATCCTCCAGAGGCTTGCAGTTATGCATAAACCTTCTACTCTTAAACAATGGTAACAAGCAGAAACAGCTCCAGTGGGCCCAGAAATACGTGAAGACTCATTTTCAAACAGTATTTTTCACTGATGAGGGCCGTGCAACCCTGGATGGTCCACATGGATGGAGTGGTGGATGGTTGGTGGCCGGCCACCATGTCCCAACAAGGCTGTGACGTCAGCAAGGAGGTGGCGGAGTCATGTTTTGGGCTGGAATCATGAGGAGAGAGCTTGTCAGCCCCTTTAGGGTCCCTGAAGGTGTGAAAATGGCCTCTGTAAAGTATGTGGACTGGAGATTCTGACTGGCCACGTTCTTCCATAGTACAAAATGAAAACCGTGCTTTCCGTAGCAAAATCATCTTCATGCATGACAATGCACCATCTCATGCTGCAAGGAATACCTCTGTATCCTTGGCTGCTATGGGCATAAAAGAGGAGAAATTCATGGTGTGGGCCCCATCCTCCCCTGACCTCAACCCTATTGAGAACCTTTGGAGCATCCTCAAGCAAAAGATCTGAGGGTGGGAGGCAGTTCACATCCAAGCAGCAGCTCTGGGAGGCTATTGTGACATCCTGCATAGAAATTTAAGCAGAAGCTCTCCACAAACTCACAAGTTCAATGGATGTGAAAATTGTGATGCTCCTATCAAATAAGGAGTCCTATTTTAAAACTTGACCTGTTAAGATGTTTTGATTGAAATAGCTCTTGATTTCAGTAATATGCTAATGTTTCTAATTGAAAAATAAACAATCATCCATTTTTGCAAAATGCCAAACTCATAAAGAACTTTCTCAGGTCGCACTAAAGGCTGCCCCACACTACAGGAGAATTTGTCCGACTTTGGCTGCGATTTCTTCTCCCCGAGTTCGGGGAGGTGTGACCTGACTTTTTGTCTTTGTTTGCGATTTAGAAGCCGCTACGCTCCTCATGTGTGCGGTGTCAGTGTCAGATCTTCACCACCAAACAACAACGCGACAGTAACAGCTGATAAAACAGAGCGTCAGCGGCAGAGGAGTGACGCACACAGAGACGCAAGAAACAAACTCAGGATATAGCGAAAATAAAGGGTTTATTACTCACCTCCCATAAAGTGGTAAATTTAAAGTGCAGCATCTGATCCACATTATCCATAGAAATTGTCCTCCACAAATAATGACATCCAGCCCACAAAACCGCGCTATTATTCCATTTTGAAGCATTCTTTCAAAGTAAAAAGGCGAAATTGTTACTCGCATGTGTTTTGTTTACATGCACAGAGCGTAAAGCTGCAGATTAGCGACAGTGACTCTACTTCCTGTGGACTTTATCGACAATCTTTTACGCTTTAAAAATCTTGTATCTGAAGTTTTGCACCACATTTCATAAGTAATAACACACTTTTGACTAGTTTGGCAAAACTAGAAGTGCAGAGCTTTGATCTTTTGAACACTTAAGACTCTCACTGCGAATAGTTTTACTGTAGACAGGAAACAGCTGACGTGATCGTGCTCACATCTTTGCAGTCTGTTTTACGCCGACAGATCCCACTGCAGTCTTTGCGATTGGAGATTTTTAGTCTCATAAGTTTCTCCTCATGTCTGTGATGTGCACATTTTGTCGCACATTTAAAAATCGTTTAAGACCGAAAAATCCTCGAGTGTGTAGCAGCCTTTAGTTTTCTTTTGCATCAGAGCTAGCAGATTATCAGAATGTAGATAATATCATGAATGTTGTCTTGAAGATATGTAAACATGCAATGTTGTGTATAGCTGTATAGTCATTTCACATTTGTTCAATACTTACATTTCACCAGACATGTTTTAGCACACCTGTTGGATTAACATAATATGGTCTCTCAAAAACAATGATCTTTTCATTTTGTTAATATCGCCCATCCATACATCAGTTTGAGAGACAAAGATGTTTGGACATGTAACAGCGTGAATGTACTGACTATTGTATTGGGACTTAATGCTAGTGAAATATAAATGCATATAGACAGTATCTATTGATACAGGTACTGGAGGTGTCCTTGGTACATGCATTTGAAAGTATAAAACCGGAGACTAGAGAATAAATAAACTACGGAGGATCACGATGTGATTTCAGGACAATTTACAGATGAGGAATTCGGAGAAGAAGAAAAAATTGCAGTAATGTATGTAAAATATAACCTGACTGGGTGGGGTATATATTGACAAATGTATTATTTCACTTGTTTTTGAATGCAAAATCTAAGTATATTGTAGTATATTACATGTTTTAGCTCATTTCTGGTGGATTGCCAAAATATTGTCTGTAAAACAATATGGGATATTCATGTTTGTCATATTGCATCCAGCCCCTAACTACAGAACCTCCTAAATTTGAACCCCTCTCTGTTGAGAGGAGTTTACCTTTATCAGTCTAATTAGTGCCAGTTTGTGCCCAACACCAGTGTGACACAGTGAGATATTTATAATGATAGAGTGTGAAGGCTCAAGTTGTGACATACAGCAGACTGCAGTTCATTTGGTTTATTTTTATTTTCTTAAAGATTCACACAGATTCTTTCATTCATTTTTCTTTGCACAGTTGATATTAATGAACTGAATTAAAAAATTGAAAACATGTTCTGTCGACCTAGTGCAAATGTAGACTGAGCCATAAATTAAGTGTGTGAGCCATGGGTGTGTTTAAATATATATTGCATTGGATATTGACGACATCACCACTGGGAAATGATAAGAATGAGCCGTTTGACCCAACTTTTTTTTTTTTTTTAGTAAATTGGAGGTTTGAGAAAAAGATTTTGTCATTGTCATTACTGACCACATAACAGATAAAATCTGTGTTACTTGTCAAAAGTACTATAGGTATTGTCTCTATTGTGATGGTGTCGATTTTTGTAATTTTGCCCTAATACACAACCTGTTAATTCTATTCAAAAAGTGAACATTGCATCTTCTCTCATGTAGACTAAAGCTTGGATTCTACTTTCTGCATGTAGATTCCATGCAGAAAGTAGACGCACAGAGCCAAGAAGAGGAAACCCCAGTATATATTCAAGCTTTAATGGGCCTCATTCGTTAATGTTTTCCTAAAAAAAAGTTCATACTTTCCACTTTCAGAAGATGCTAAAAGAATTCTCTGCCAGATTCATGACACCATCCATCCATTTTCTTTCGCTTATCTGGGGCCAGGTCACAGAGGCAGAAGTTTGAGCAGGGAGGCCTAGACTTCCTTTTCCACACACGTCCATCTCCTCTGGGGGATCCCGAGGTGTTCCCAGGTCAGCCAAGAGACTTAGTACCTCCAGTGTGTCCTGGGTCTTCCCCGCTGCTTCCTCCCGATGGGACATGAACATCTCCCAGGGAGGCGTCCAGGAGGCATCCAGAACAGCTTGCTCCTCTTGGCATGGAGGAGCAGTGACTCTACTCCAAGCTCTACCCATGTGACTGAGCTCCTCACCCTGTCTCTGAGGGAGCACCCAGCCACTCATTTTGACCGCTTGTATCTGTAATATTGTTCTTTCAGTCATCCAAAGTTCATGATCATAGGTGAGGGTAGGAACATAGATTGACTGACTGGTAAATCAAGAGCTTTGCCTTTCGACTCAGCTCCTTCACCATGACAGTCCGATACAGTCACTGCATCACTGTAGACGCTGTACCGATTCGCCTGTCAATCTCACGCCTTAAACTTCCCCGAGATACTTCCTCCACTTTAGGCAGGGACTATCTACCCTCTTGGAGAGGGCTTTACCTTTTTCCAGTTGAGAACCATAGTCTCAGATTTACTTTATCCCAGTGGCTGGCCCAGTGCATGTTGCAGGTCCTAGTTCAATCAGGGTAACACTGTCTGCAAACAGCAAACAAGAGATCAGGAGACCAGGTATGATGTGTACATAGCACCTCCTCCGGTCAGCCCTAAATAAAGGGTCTTGGACCCCATGCTCACAGACCCCCCACTCTGAGTTACACGGTCAAACGCATTCTCACGTTCACAAAGCACATGTGGACTGGTGAACTCCCATTAGCCCTCAAGCATCCAATGGAGATAGTGTTCCACTATCGGGACAACAACCACACTGCTCCTCTTGAATCCCTTCCCCCCGAACCTTATGGTGCAAAAGTTCATAAGATTTGATCTTCCAGAAGAACATTTTCAATCTCCACTTAAATTGACTTGGCAACCAGTTTTTAACAGCTAACATCATCTCTACAGTACAGACTCATACAATATATCACTGACTTCTCACTACTACAGTGCCTCGCTACCCCACCTGTCTCGTCCCATTTCAACAGCAGTCGCTGTTCTCCCCCTCAGCAGAATCCCTGTCATCACCAGACCCTGCCCCTGTGGTAAATCCATTCCTTGAGAACCCTCTCTCCCCTCTTTCGTCACAGTTCCCCTTTGCACCTCTACAGACCCTACCCCCCCCTGCCTTGAACCTACAAACTTTGGACTTTAAAACATCAGATCCCTCAACTACAAACCTTCATCTGCCAGGACTTCATCACCGACAACAACCTGGACTTGTTGATTTTAACAGAAATTTGGTTAACACAAGGTGACTGTACCCCTCTCATTGAACCAACCCCCTTGACTACACTTTTCTCCAACAACCACGACCGTTCCCATAAGGGAGGGGGTTTGCAGCCAACTTTAAGAATGTTTTTAAATGCACTCCCCATTTTTATAATGCTTTTAATTCATTTGAGCATCTGTCTTTTACCATTTTTTCAAAAGATCCCATGCTTTTTTAGTTATTTATAGCCCCCTAAACCTAACCCTGTTTTTATCCAAGAGTTTTCTGAACTTTTATACCAGTGTATGTCCCTACACAACAAGGCTTTAATTCTAGGTGATTTTAATATTCATGTCTGCTGCCCCATAAAACCTCACCCTCTGACTTCTGATTTCCTGGAATTAAACAATTCATGTAATTTGTCCCAAATAGTAACTGTTCCCACCCAAAGGCAATGGATTTTTGGTCTCAGCCTGGGAAATCTTACCACAAAATATCTGTGTCAGATCACAAAGCAGTTTTATTTGATTGATGTTATTTTAGCTCCTCAGTCTTTTAATCATGTTTAACCATATCATTATTGTGTTATTATATTATTTTTATTGATCAAGCCTTGTCAGTTCGGGTGCCTCAGCTTTGGAATTATCTGCCGGAGGAGATGAGGCTTGCACCATCATCTTTTAAATCACTCCTTAAAACTCATTTTAATCGGTTGACTTTCCTTTAGCTGGTTTTAGCTTGATTTTATCCCATATTTATTTTGATTCCATTTTTAACTTATTCATTTTAATTAATTAATTTTTAATTGTTTGCTTCATTGTTTGTTTTTGTACGCTTTCTGGATGCTATTTTCATTGTTCTTTGCTGCTTGTACAGCACTTTGTAAACCGTGTTTTTAAAAGTGCTTCATAAATAAAGATTCATTTTCATTCTAATCATTTTATTAGTTAAGAAAACATTTTGTGAATGCCAAACATTTTTATAAGAAGGCTTGTACAGTACAAAATTCTTTGTAAGAATGCTTCATGAATAAGGCCCATTGATTATATCCATTGATTTCCATTTAAGTCATAACTTTAAGCTATATTACATTTCTAGTTGTTAATTTTGTGTGCTGTTTAATCAGGTTCCCAAGACTGCTGTTGCTTCTTAACTACCTTCTTTTCCCCTTATGTACACATCTTAATCTCTTCTTTCCTCCATGGATGTGCTGCTAGGACCTTTGAAAGATGAATTAGAGAGGGCCCGGCTTGGTGAGGCTCGGTCCTCCGCTGTGCAAGCATTGTATTGATTTCAGAGTGACTCACACCTTGGGCTGTTCAGTGCAGGAGGAGAGAAATGCCACATCATTCACTTTGCTATTTATTGCAGTTCCTCCATGGGTCTATACAAGTGCTTAATTGTTTTTTTTTTCTCATGTGTGGTGTGGTTATGACTTGTTAAAGCTGCACCGTGTTGTGAGATTGTTTGTTTGGTGCCAGATTTCCAGTCCCTCATGATCCCAGTGTGTAATGTATTCAGTGCGGTGATTCATTCATGCAGTTTGTCAAACAGGTGCAGTGGCCAGTAGGTGCAGCTTGTTCAGTGTTTAAGGCACGCGTTTCAAGTCTAATACATGGCTGTGATCGCTTATTTTTGACAGAATTTATTTAAAGGGGCACTGTGTAACCTTTCCGTGAAGGGTCCGCCACCTGCTTTTCGCCATAAAGATGTTATTCCTTTGCCTCAAATTTTTCACAGTAATGCATCCTATGTGTGACACATTTATTTGCATTTACAGGTGTTTTTAGTACTCAACTTGACCTTGACAAACATACATTCATTATGTTGGCAGCACGACTGATCTGACCTGTAACTTGGTCTGTTGGTGGGGGGGTATGCCATTAAATGTATCCCTCTGGCATTCATTCAGTTCAAGTTGTTTTTAGTGCTCAACAATACCTTCAAATACATGCATACTTACCTCTCCATAGATCTGGCCTGTATCTTATCTTGGTGGTGTCACATGCTTGTTTTTATGGAAATGGCCGAGTTTAATACCATATTATAGCACACTCCAGGCAAAGCAATAACATCTCCATGGAGACAAGCAGGTAGCAGACACATTACCAGAAAAGTTACATAACATACCTTTAATGTATTTTTCTATGAATATTTATCACCACATACACTTGGTGTCTGATTATAGTCTGTCTGCTCACTCTACATGCAGGTCAAAAAGCCTAATTGCTGCTAATGGGAGCTAAGAGGCATTCACAGCATCTAGGAAATTAGCATTAATGCTAGGTTTGTCATTACTATATCAAATATTGTTTAAAAATATTTTTGTAGTACAATATAATTTGAGCTGTTTGAATAATTAACATCTAAGACTCATCATTCCAAATGATTTATTAATGCTATTTATTTATTTATTGTGTTTCTTATGCTATTGTACAGTTACAAAAGGGAAGTTGGGATTATCCTGCTTTAGGACCCCTATGAACCCCTCTGTGGGTGGTGAGCCCACAGGAGGGTGGACCCACATCGTCCTTTCAGACTGAGCCCGGCTGGGCACTGGGCGACGTCATGGTCCTCGATTTCAGTTCGTCGGGGTGCTGCATGTTTTGGGTTGATGGGGGAAACTGGAGTTCCCAGAGGAAACCCACCCAGACACGGGGAGAACATGCAAACTTACAAAACACAGAAAGGCCCGGGCGACCCGGGGATCGAGCCCTGAACCTTCTTGCTGTGAGGCATGAGTGCTAGCCAGGTTTTTGTGTCTGTGTCATAAAGTAGTTTTCAGTTTTATAGTTTATTGGTTTTGAAGCAAAATATCTCCATTCAGAATGTTTTGTGACACGCCAAATTGTTACAGTAGTGAACAGGCTAATGTATATTAGTCTTTCAAATATTTATAAGGTGCAACTTTACATAAAAAAGTTATATGTATAAATGACAAATCAAACCACTACAAACTACAAAATCTATTTATTATGACTGTTTCCACCACCTACAACCTTTAAATTCCCATTTCCCATTTCTCATTTGGTACAGCCACCCACAACACAAAACAATTGCTTAAAAAACTTTTCGCTAAGACTGTACTAACAATTCATTATCTGTGTGGTTATAAATACCAAACTAATGTAACTAATTAAGGGCATTTCAACAGTAACTATGACACGACTATAGTTTTGTATTCTACAATGTAGCATGCAAACTTGGCAGCGACTTGAGCGGGAGATCACGAAGGCATTTGGCAGAGGCATGTTTCTCAGTATTTTAGTGACACATCAGCCATGTCCACACCATCTCCACCCTCCATCTGCTTCACATAGAGCCGCTCAGTCATGCTGCAGGCTGGCAATAAGGCCTTGTGAAAAAGAAAAGGGACAATATATTACTTAAAAACCATATATAGTGAATAAAGTGGACCATTTTGTTCTGACATGAAAGGCTAACATTATGGGGCCAGAAATTAGTACCATATTCCAGCATGGCAATGGTGAAGTTACCCCTGCAGCATCTGTCATCAGTTGTCTCTATAGTTTCATCATTGTAGTACAGAGAATTAAAATAATGTGCTTAAAATGTCTTGCCCAAGGACACAGCAACAATATGCACTCTGACAAGGTTTGAAACCTCTGCCCTGTGGGTTAAAGTTGATCATATAAAACACACAATGGCATTTTCAATATTAAAGCTAGAGGATTCTAAAATCTTCTGCATCTATAAGAGGTGACACAAATTGTGCAGACCACATACACTTAAGGACATTTTGCCCCAACTAAGTAGGGACCCTGTTACAGTCATTATCATCACAGTGACGATAAATTAAAAAGTTTGCACAAACTCCATGTTAGTGTCCTCTGCGTTATTTCTACTGTACAAGACCTGTGACTAGGCAACGGGCTGTTGTAAAGTTAATCGCAAACAACAATCGTAAATATCCAACATGTTGGAACCTTACGAATTGAAGTTTGGGGGCAGTGGCCCGACAAATAGTTGTAACAGAATCGCACTGACCTCATAGACATGAGGAGATTACTGGGCTTTGCTATTGCATTGAATTGCATTTGTTGGCACTGCATAATGTTGGTATCTTGACCATCTATTTTGGTGCCCACAGGAGCCTTCCCCGCTGCGGCGATGTACGCCCGTAAAGACAGACTGAACCGGCCCTCACATGTGGCCACCAAGACTTTCCAGGCTCTGCGCATCTTTGTGAACGATGAGCTAAACGAGCTGCACGCTGGTCTGCTGGCAGCACAGAGCGTTCTGAGGCCCGGGGGACGCCTGGTTGTGATCACCTTCCACTCTCTGGAGGACAGACTGGTCAAAAGGTTTTTACAAGGGGAAGACATGTCCAACCTGGATGAGTTTCACTTTGAACAGAAACAGAAAAAAGCAAAGTATGCAGAGAGACCAAGAACGAAAAGTGAACATTGGAGTCCGATCAAAAGGAAAGTGGTGACTCCAGAGAAACAGGAAATGTTAGAAAATCCAAGAGGACGTTCAGCTAAACTCAGAGCTGTGTCAAGACTCTGAGAAATACTCTATTCAGGGTTAATTTGGGTCAAAGGTGTCATTTGAGCTTTTGGTGAACATGTGAATTGGTAAAATCAAGTTTAAAGTAACTAAATGTATATTATGTTCAGAAACTACAGTAAGAAGGATCGGCACAAAAGACTCACAGATGGATTTATTCTTTATGTAAAATTTAACCCAAAAGTGTGTCAGATGGGTAATTGTGCACAAACTAAATATCTAAATTTTAGAGTAATTTTGGTTAGTCATTTGACTGGCTTCAATGGTTGTAAAGGATGTTTGACTAAACTCAGAGCAGTGATTGTAAGAAATTCATTGTTAAACTATTTCCTCTTTTCTTGACTATTATATACTATTACACTATTTCCTGTGGGTCATTTAAGATTTTCAGTCATCAAATGATTAAAGAACTGGTAAAAGCACTCATACATTGTCTTTGAGCTACACAACATATGCTACAAAATGTTTGATTTAACATTTACAAGGTTTTTTTTTTCTTGACAGCAGCAGCCAGCATTATTTCACATTGTGTTGCAACTGATGGGAAAAAAATCATTAATTAATCAAAAATGAAAAAGCCCTGCTGAAGAACTAATGAGAAATCACTGTTTTATTTAGCTAGTTTTTTTTTTGTGATCATTTTTATTTTAAAATGATCACAAAGTAAAAATGTGTAAAAATATTAATTGGTGCACAAGTATTATTTAATGTCTTGTGTTATTTTTGTTAATCGTTTGGCTCTCAAAAGAGTGGGTTTATAACATTCTCAGTCAGCTCCAGTCAAATGAAGCTCATTGAGGCTGCACTTACCATCTGGAGTGAAGCTGTTGAATGTAACACACCTTCCGACTCTCACCGATGGTTTAGCACAGGCATGTCCAAACTATGGCCCGGGGGCCAAATGTGGTCCTCAGACCAATTGTTTTGGCCCTCAGTCTTCCAGGTGAATTGGCCCATACTACCGCAAGTGGTACTTTTTACTGCATGTTTTTGAAATCTTCCTTGATCAAGTAAATGTAGTGTGTCCTCCTGAGGGTCAAAACATGAACAAAGGCCTGGTGGGTCATTTAGACCTATTACAAATGCACATATTTGAATTAACCACTGTTAAGACCACAAATCTGACCTTTGATTGGCCCTCACACTGGTCTGTGTTTTAATATGTGGCCCTTGATGAAAAAAGTTTGGACACCCCTGGTTTAGCAAGAAGCGGGCACTTAGCAACACCGTCAATCAAACCTGTTGCTAATACTAGCGGGAGCGAGAAAGAAGGCACCTGATTTGTCAAAAGTCAGAAGCACTTAGAGTAAGTAATGGGGAAGACAAAACAATGCCACTGTCACCTGAAATACAGCAAACACTAAAGTGGCGTTAAGTTAAGACCAAAACCGACCCAAATCAGACCACCAAATAACCAAAACTCACAACCCAACAACCACAGATCGCAGTGTTCATTCCAACATAATGCTGCTAACTAGTAAAGAATGCATTGCTATGATAGCCTTATTTGCACTAAATCAGCAGCACCTTGGTGGAAAAAGGCTTTGACAACCACTCATGACTCCATCCAGTGGTACAAAAGAGCACTGCGCCTTTTGGTCCCTGTTAATCATCTCATCACTCAGAAGTCAGACCACCTTTTTTCTTGAATATGTTCAACACATATTTTGCTATTGTTATTTGCTGTGAAACGGTGAGTCAGAACACCACAACTTTTCAATACAAAAAACTTCACCTGCGTCAGCTCTAGTGATACAAGTTGTTTTGTGTCCTTGCTGTCTTGTTCAGCTTTTGAGTTTTATTATGAGAAGCGACTTCTCTAATGACCCATAATTTAATGAAAAATGAGTATGTATGCATTGCTGATGCACTTGGTTGAGTAGCCCTGCTGTACCATATGAAGACCTCTAAATGAATGGATGACGCAAGTGTTAGAAGTGGTGCTGAATGAGCTGCTTGTTCTTAAGCATTCTCTCACCTCCAGCTGTAAGCAATTGAGGTGTTTGGATCTTTACTATTTGCTTTCACTAATTGCGATTGCTCCGTAAAGATTATCAACACTTTTTTTTCTTCCTCTCTCTCTTGTCTCACTTTGGTGCTCTCTAAATATACCTTGTTCTTGTTACCTTGGAAACGAAATGGCGCAAGTAACATTTAACAGTGTCTAAAAATATGCTGTCTAATATGATGCCATAACTTGAGTGAATTGTTTGACATCAGTGGCCTTTTGTTGACGAAGGGCGAGTTGAAAGTTTTGGGGACTGTTTTCCCCCTATGTTAACTTTGAATGGTGACTTTAAGAGCAGTACTATGAGGTAAACAAGCCTGGAGACAAGACCGAGGCAGTAGATAAACTACTTAACCATAAACTATTTGTAATTTGTCAAAAAGACGGTGGAACAGGTTGTGACTAAAAATGGTGTGGCGGTACATTCAGGGACAGAGATGAGAAATGAGTTCAGTGGAAAACAAATAATATAAAATGGAAACTATTCTTGGGTTTCTTGGCCTTACAATATTCTAGGCTGTTATTAAAAGCAATTATGCAATGCAAATTAAAATATCTTTTGAATGGGTAAAGGTTCTCACAAAATCCTTCAAGTCAGGAATATGCCTACCGCTAACCTGTACAATTCGAAAACCACTTCACAGTAATGGCAATAAGAGTGCCGTACATTAAAAATGTTGCCTTTGTTGAATAAAAAAAACAAGAGGTATATTTTATTTTATTTTGACAGCTCGAAAGATCTCAAGATGCAGAAAAAAGTTGCAAAAAAAACCCAAAACAGTTCAGCCTTCTCCAGTTCTCTAATATAGTTTTAGTCTAACGCTTAAGCATCTTAAAAGTGACTGTTGACACCACAAAAAAGCAATAAAACAAATCAATGGAGTAAAAGTGAATCAATACAGAGGCTTTGGGTGTTATTTTGCTAACACTTAAATATTGACCTGTTTATGGCAGATGAGGGGTTCTTAATGTGTCCTAAAAAAGTGTCAACTTTCTTCTTTATTAAATCTGTACAGTAGATTGTAATGTTTAAAGGTCCAATATTACCGGTACACAAAATTGACTTTTGCGAGCTCTGAGCCATATTGTTGTTACCTCATCAAAAACCCGGAACCCGAAGTTGTTTTTGTTTTTTTCACAAAAGTTTGAGTAATCCTTTATTAATAATCTGTCTAGATCTCCAAAGCTCAAAATGCTCTGTTCCACCTTGTGATATCATGAAGTGGTGGTTTTCACATTAACAGCTCCTTTTTCCTTTTAGTTCAGCTGAAATTATCATAATTATTCTAGTGAATGTGTATGTATGGAGTTTAAAAATACAGTGGAGCACTTCCTGTATTACCTGTTCATAGAAATGTTTAATCCTTTCCCTGAAATGTCCCACTATATGGCAATAATATTTCTATCTCCATGAAGACAAGACAGTAATGCCTCCAGGGTCATATGTGTGGAGAAATGTCATGTCCAATGCAAGAATGTAGGATTTTCAGGTTTTCAAGAGCAATAAAAACATCTATAATAAAATGTTTTAAATGTAAGATGTATAGGTTTAGTGTGGAATATTCTAGGCAAACATCTGGGTGTTGACTGGCAGGTGCTAGACCCTTCACAAGAAAAATTACATAGTGCACCTTTAACATCACTTAACCAAGTTGTCAACTTTGATTTCTTCTCCTTTAGAAGCTGCATACAATTACACACAAAAGCAGTTAACACATTTATTATACTGAATGTTTTTTAATTGTTTATTGCAAAATAATTGTTACTACACAAGTGTCCCATGTGGCTTCAACAACCTTAAATTCACTTTTTTCCAGATGAAAATAGAAAATGAAAAGTCGCTGTGCTGTAACGTTTTTTATTTATTGGAGATTTTGTATGAGGATATAAAGCTGATGCAGAGACAAGAAACAAGACTATAACTATAGAATAAAACCAGGAAAAATGTGCTGTAAGCGAAAGCATGAAGCAGTAACTCAATCTTCTTCCTCAGAACAAATGACTCTGCACAAGCTCTGTCATCTGTCTCTCTGCCCTGGCTTGCTTTTTCAGACACTCCAAGTTTACTTACAGTTATGTGCATTATTCATTCACTCCGCACTCAGTGGTGGTGGCCTCAACGACCACCATCACAGTCACACCACATTCATACTTACTGATGGGTTAAGTGTCTTGCCTAAGGATACAACAGCTGGCACCTCACTGTACTCCTACTTTAGTATTTTTTTTTTAATTATTATTCTATATTCATTCTATATTAAACATCTGATAAATATCTGATAAAAATTCATTCTCAACCAAATATGTCTCTAATAAATTCTATAATTATTAATGCAATATGTTTGCAATACCTTCAGTGCTCGTTATGTTGTTACGGACTGAAGTTTGGTGTAACTTTAGTGAACTGGACTAAGTTTGACATTTTATTGTATGAAGCTGCTCTACACAAAAAGGTTGGCATAAAGCCTGGAGTCTCAAAAGGAGAAACACCAAATTACATAACAGGTGTTTTTGGATATTGCAACTCAACAAGGTGCAAGTTTTGCATCATTTCAGAGTCTGACCAAAAGCGGCACTGAAAACATTAGCCTTAAACAAAACTGATGGTTTTTGAGGGTGTATTCAAACTGGTTTGGCAGTTAACTGTGGTCCTGTTCTCCTGGTCTGGCCTTGGTTTAGTTCTGCGTTTAATTCCAGTTCAGTCTCAGGTTTGATGTGACATTACAGGGTGACTCCTGTGACATATGACCCTGCATTTCCCCTGTATGGGTCCTGATTTGGTTCTGGTCTGGACTTTCTTTAGTACTGATGTAGTTTTTTTGTTTGCTTCTGTTGAGTTCTGGTTTAGTCCAAATTTTGATGTAGGGTACCGCCAACTCACACACCCAAAGAACAGCCAGTTGCTTTTTTTGCAATTTCCCTTGTGCCGTGAAAAAAAAAGAAGTAAAGAAAACAAAAACAAAAAAAAAGTTTTTGAGTAATTACGAATGCAAATCTGATTATAGGCAATATCAGAAATATTATATACATACATATTATCCATGGGTTTCTGAAAGAAGAATAAAAAGGACTCTTGCCATGACAATTTACTATGTATAACTAAATATTATATGTTGTGAATAGTAAAAAGTTCTGAAAATGCCGCCTATGACGAGTAGATTCAAATCATGAGTTATGGATATATCTCTGTCCTGGGTCCTTCTGGCAGCTGTGCCATAAGGCCCCAAGTTTCTGGTGTCTTCATCTGATCCTTAACCTCTGAATGTAAGAAACACTCCTGCTCTCATCTCACAATATTACACACAAAAATACTACAAAGTATTGTATTGTATTCCAAGCCAGTCATGTACATAATATGGTTTTAGGGCATTTCCAACAGAAATGTGTATAAGAACTAAGATTTTTTATTTCTACTCCAGAGTATAGTTGTTAGGAGTAATGCAGTAATAGTAAATCTCCATGTAATCAGCCTATATAGAAGCAAAGCAACAGAAAAATGTCAGCAGAATAAAATCACTAACATACAGGTTTATATCTTACCAGAGCTCACACTACTCCCCCCACTTACGGCCATTATTGCTGTGAATTTAAAATTGCCTATCTGAGTCCAAGCCTGCAATATTCCCAGCAGTGGCCCATTTGGCAGAGAGCTGTAGTGAATGGCATGTAACTGAGGTCGCTCCCTGGGGTTACAATGATAGAGTTGGTCTGGGTGTAAATGACTCACTAACAGTCACCAATGGCTTCAGTGCATTTTCCCCAAGACCTGGTTACGAGTGAGTACAACAGTGATGAGAATCTGCTCTAACACTAAGACGATGTGTGGCTTTTGACCTATTTCACATTTTAAACAGAACAACAAACAAAACAAGAAAACATATAATCTCATTCTTTATTCTATATTTAAAGATACACTTGCCAGCTACTTGAAAACTCCTATAATATTAAACTTACCTAACTCTCCAAGGAGACAGCCAGGTAACTCAACAATTCAATCAATGACAAGAAACATTTAATGTCACACTGTGGAACATTCCAGGCAAATTTAAAATCTGCAGGGAGACACCATTCAGGCTGTAGATTACTGCTATGATTTGTTTATTTTTGGTAAATTAATGGACAAAAGGTGCAGGGATTTTATAATTAGCTTGTTTTTTATTGAATGGTTTGCAGTTTTTGATATATATTGAAATGTAAATATTTTTTATCTGAATATGTGCTCCTCATCTAAAATGGGACCATGGCTTGCAAAACTAAATAAATGTTAAACATAAAAAATAAAAACTTAAATGTGGATTCAAGCAAAAACAAGCGAGAATGTTTGAAAATCAGAAAAGTCTAAAAATTTGTTCCCAAAATAAAGTTTAGAATTAGGACTCCTCTTCTTTGGACAAGGCCTGAAAATACAAAGAGACATTAGGATTTAATAAAGCTGACCATGAAAACAGGTGCTTGTAAGAAGTTATACCGGACAAAAAGTTGTAGGGCAAGCATATATTGCTTAATCCTGAGAATATTGAGCTTTATTTTTTGTTTCCAAACCAACATCAGTGTCAAGATGTCAAACTGTGAGGCTGAAAATCCCATGTGTCCCAGTCTGCTCACATTTCCTTTGATTAATTTAAATTCCTCCTTAAATTTTTCCTGGTGCAGTCTGTGCCACTCCCAAGACTGGGAGATGGCATGCAAAAGCCTGACACTGTTTACAATGTCATTCCTAACCTATAATGATAAAATAAGGCAAACAGCACCCATGTAATTTCAGTGTATTCCCCCTCTCCATCTCATCTTTTAAATTACAGCAACTTCTTCAGGGACTGATATGACTGTATATTGTTGTGATGTATATTTTTCCTGTGTATAACTGTAATTTGTCTGTGTTTTTATTCTTGTGTGAAGCACTTTGTGACTTCCTTGTCTGTGAAAGGTGCTATATAAATAAACTTTGCTTGCTTGCTTGCTTGCTAAAGCTCATGTTATTTAAAGCTTTGTGGCTTGTCCCCGCTGGAGGTCAGTCTGAAAGTTGTCTTTGTGTTTGGGGCTTAGTCAAAGTCCAGCCTTGTGTCTGTACAACTCTCACAGCTGTTCCCAAACTCTTTCTCACTTTTGTAAAGGTGGTTTCCAGGCAACAGCATAAGAAGGACATTTTTTCACAAGCTTTTAATTAGTATCTCTGAATTTGTTTAATGTATTTTTCAATAGTGGGCTACATGTGTAAATCTATTTTATACGCATATGTGTATGCTATTCTCAATGTGCTTATTATCAGTGCATGTTTTGCCTCTTCTGTCTCTTAGTGCCGCTAGATGGAGTTGAGAGCGATTTCTACAGTGTTTGTGCTGATAAACTATAAAAGTGTACTGTAATTTTAATGCAGGGTTTAGGAGATAGGGTTAGGTTATTAATTAAGTACTTGGAAGTTGGAATCACTCCTACGTGCTCAATCTTTGCCCATGCATTATTGAGGCTTTTTAAGGTGTAAATATCAAGTGGCACCGAAATGTGTCATTTCTATTTATTTATTCTTTATTACAGACACAATAATTAGATGCTAATTATCTACATACACAATATATAATACTCTGAAAACTCCAGAGCACCCCAAAATGACTGACTTATTGTAACCAACCCCTCAACATTTGATCACAGATTAACTGTCCGCCTCTCTATAGATCTGGATCCGTTGCTAGGAGTAAATGGCCCCAGCACTTTCTTCTATAATGAATTTAATACTGTGTTCATCCCATGATTATAATGCCAGCCGCCCACCTCCAGCCGCACATGCACACTTGTGTTTGGTCCCTGGGGAGCTGTGGGATATTAATTCTGCTGCAGCAGTTTAGAAAGACAGGTATGTGGCTCACTGCTATGCACATCCAGGACTTATAGATGGATGTGCCTATAGTCTGCCCCAGCTCGGCTGCGGTTAGCACGCGCCTGGCCACTGTACAGGTGTGAAGTGTATTTTGGCTCGTATCCTCATGTGCTCCGATTAGGTTTGGTTGGTAATTCGTGACAGGTGACGCGCTTTTGTGGGCTTCCGAGTGCCCTGCGTGGCATTTGGAGGAGACCCGTAGGTGTGAAAGGGGCTAATGCTGTTTATGTGACAGAGAGAGCGTGCACCAAGGCCAGACTCACTGCCACCCCCTCACCCCCCGCCCCACCCGCCTAGCTCCCTGATCGGGTGGGAAGTGGTGGTGCATCCTTGCGGTGGTGGAGGCTCAAGGCAACACAGCAGAATGGCTCAGTGCGTAATGATAGATTTGAGACAACAATGTAACAGGACTGGTGATAAACTGGTGAACTAACATTCAATTAAAGGGCCCATATTACACTGTTTGCTGTTCTATGTTATAATGTTGATTCCTCATTAAAAACATACCAGGAGTTGTGTTTTGTCTCATTCACACATGTTTAACCAACAAACCTGCATATTTAGGCTTTAGAGAGTTCTTCTCTGAAACAGAAAACACTCAATTCCACTTTCTGATGTCATGTAGTAATACAGGAAGTGTTCTGCTGTGTTTTTAAACACCATACACCTTGACTATAATCATTTGGGTGATTTAAGACCTGGAATTGCCTATTGATACAGAACAAAATGTAAAAGGAACCTGTTAACTCGAAGGTTACTGTTTCATTACATCACAAAAAGGAAGAGCGCATTTTGAGCCTTGGAGAAGTAGACGGACTAATAAACCAGGATTGCTATTACTGCTTGGCATAACAAGATAGAGTGTTTTCAGTTTGAGAGAAGAACTCAGCTTAAATATGCAGGATTTGTGTGTTAAAAAACAGGTATGTTTTTGATGAGGAAACAACATTATGATATCAGAAAATAGAATAATACATTTGAGATCCAAAGTGGCATTTATGAATAAAGTTATAGTGCAGGTCCCAAGCGTGGATACACCAGCTCTCTTTACTGAATTTGCCAATATTAGCGTGTCATATATCCATTTCTTTCTTAAAATGTCTCCTATGGGGAAGGTCCCATGTGAAAAATATTTACCACTATAGAAATCTTTGTTTACAGACTTCTTGTTATAACATCTGCATTATTTCTGGGCAAATGCACCATATGTCCCAAATCTTAAATATGTTAGATTAAATGTAAATTGCCTTAAGTGAGTCATCAGCAATAAGAAAATATTTGGATTTCTAACCTGATATTCTTGGACTCTCTTTTCTAACACAAATAAAGATATGCAGGTTTATAGTTAAAAGTTTGATCAGGCGGTCCCCACTCCCAGTTTTTGAGATAAGGACCTACCACCCCAATCGAAGTAAGAGCATGTTTGTTTATTAAAAACCTTAAAGCTGCTCCATGGAGATGTGCTTAGAATGTTCCACAGTAAGGCCATAAACTTATGAATCTCCATCAAGACTTGCAAGCCAAATTACAGGTTTGATTTATGGAGAGGCGACCCCACTCACTTTTTTTTTTTTTTTTAGATGTTTTTGAGCAATAAATAACACCTGTAGATGAATAAATGCAAGACAGATTAGTTTAAACCCAAACTGTGGACAATTTAAATCAAAGCATGGAAACAAACATGTTGCAGACCTCCTCCAGGAAAGCTACACAGTGCACCTTCAAGTTAAATATGTAAATGTAAGCAACAAATTTGGGTATGAAATGCTTCCGTAAATCTAAACAAATCTATATTCAGTATGTGTTTCATCTATTTTGCAATTATGTGTACGTGCCAGATATTTGTTAATGTTAGTCCTTCATATTGAACATTATTGCGCATTCATGTGAATACTTAAAAATATGTACTGCCATGTCTGTGTATTATTACTATGACAAAGTTATGCAAACCAAATGGGCTACCATTTTATTCAAACTGTTATGGAGCAAGACTGGTTTTCACATTTGCAAATCCCATGCTCATATGCTTATTATGGCATTATATCAAAGAAGTAGAAAATGTGGTGTGAAACCGTCATTTTCTGCATTGTTTTGATAGAGGTGATAGTTATATTTGTTTAGTCCCCCTACATCAGCACAGAGCTCTTTGGGCGTGTTCAAAGAGCCAAAGTTAAACAAGCGTCGATGAAGCTAGAAACTCTTTTACACTGTACAACTTAAACTATTGTTAGACATGTGCTACTATTATTAGGGTAGAGCTAAGAGTACTGTTTTAGACTTAACACCGAGTGAGTCACACCTGCACTTTACACTGGGGCTAAAATGAGACCGAGAACACAAGACAGGGGAATGGGGACAGATAGAGAACATTATATACCTCTACCTAGACCAATATAGAGATGAATATATAGATTATACAAGTGGTACAAGAAAGAGAAAGAGAGGGAAGGATGAGGAAAGAGATGTTGAGAACGCTACACATTTCTCTGATCTGGCAAAGATTTTAAAACTTATATCAGGTTATTTATCTCGTTATATCAGGTTATTCATCTTGTTTTCAGATTTGTTATCTACTTACTAGTTCATAGACTTAATTCTAGTCTGGAGCTAGTTTATTTCAAGATAGCTTGGCATGTAAAATTATCTTGCTGCATGAACAGATAATTTCACAGCTTTTAAGTCATTTTCTGATAGATTTACATGTTTATATCTTACATTTTGGCCAAGTTTTTTTGTAGTGAAAGAGAGAATGCTGTGAGAGAGGTGTAGACAGAGAGAAATATGAAAGAGGAATGGGAGACAGATACCGGTATATGGACCAGAGAATCTCTACACAGATCATTATGTAAATAATTATACAAAAAAGTGTTTCTCAATGTGTGGTACTTCTGCAATTTTCTGCTTTTTTCAGGTTTGTTTAATCACTAAGTCCTTTCAGCAGTTTTGGGTTATTTTGTACCTAATTTAGTTCAGGGTTAGTCCAACTGCTTCACTCCTCTTTCTAGTACATCAAAAATATGAAGTACATTGAAAGTCAAATATTTTCTGAGAGTAAGATGGAGGGATGGGGGAGAGAGATGGTAAAAGTGAGAGTTAGAGAGATGGGGAGGGAGATGGACAGAAATGGAAAAAAGAGCAAGACGGGGAGAGTTGAGAGATGGATATGAAGAGATGGAAAGAGGGAGAGGGGGGAAGACAGATGGAGAGATTTTGAGGGAGACAGTGAGAAAGGGAAAGATGGAGATGGATGGAGAGATAGATTGAGGGAGAGGGTGGGGTGAGAGAAGGAGGCAAACAGGGAGGAAGAGGAGAGAGAAAAAGGGAGGAATGAGAGACATAGAGAGAGAGAGAAAGGGAAAATGGGAGAGAGTGCTATAGAAAAGGAAGGAGGAAGAGGATGGCAAGAAAGGGAGATATATGAAGAGAGAGATACAGATAGATAAAGAGAAAGAAAAAGGGAGAAATGAGAGACAGAAAGGGAGTTAGATGGAGGGAGAGAAGGAAAGAAAATGAGGGATGAACTGGAGAGAGGTGGATAGATGGAGAGAGAGAGGGGGAGAAATGGGTAAGGGAGAAAGGGAGATAGACGGAAAGAGGGTGGATGGGAGAGAGAAAAGGAAAATGGGAGAGAGGGGGACAGAAAAGAGGGAGGAAAGGGGAAAAGAAGGAAAGAAAACAAGGAAGAGGAAGAAGAGCGAGAGGAAAGTAGGTGGGGAGGGGGGAGAGATGGATATATGGAGAGAGAGAGGGAGGAATTGGAGACGGAAAGAGAGTTAGATGGAGGGAGGGAGGGAGGGAGGGAGAGAGAGAAGGAAAGAAAATGAGGGATGAACTGGAGAGAGAGGTGGATAGATGGAGAGAGAAGGGGGTAAAGGAGAAAGGGAGATAGACAGAGAGAGGGTGGATGGGAGAGAGAAAAGGAAAATGGGAGAGAGGGGGACAGAAAAGAGGGAGAAAGAAGGAAAGAAAACAAGGAAGAGGAGAGCGAGAGAAAAGTAGGTGGGGGGGTGGATAGATGGAGAGAGAGAAAGAGGAAGGAATGGGAGAGAAAAGGAAAGAAAACAAGGGAGGAAGGGGAGAGAAAAAGGTAGATAGACAGCTAAGAGGAGAGAGCGGGCTGGATGGATAGCTGTAGTACGTCTGCTGGCTTTCACAGTGAAGTTGAAGCAGAGATGCCACAGCGCGGGTGAGTGACGTCAAAGCAGAACCCCATGGGGATGAGGTGAGTCAGAGCCACGGCCTCGGCAGCAACTCTCCACCAGCGGCAGCTCAGCGTCATCACAGCTCAACAGACACCCTCTCACATTTCTCTGCATCTGCCTCTCTCCCCCGCCCAAACCCAAACACCCACACCCACCCAACCGCCCTCCCCCTGCTCTCTCCTCCCCCCCAGAGCCTCTCCCCTCTCCGGTGTGCCACACGCCAGTCCAGCCTGTCTCCATCTCCACTTCACATAATCAACTCCTCTCCATTATAATGAGGCTTCAGTTTCAAATAAAGTGGAGGGAGATTTTTTTTTTTAGATGCCTTGACTTTTGTGGCCATGGATACTATATTACAATAAGGACTAAAATATAGACGTTTGATTAAAACACCATGAGTCACGCTGGAGTTAAACGTTGGTGGAATGTTTCAGGCAAAGGCATGTTCAAGAGCTAGAGAAGAATTGTTTAGGGAGATGTGTTGTGAATGGTTTTGTATAAGAAAGCTAACTTTATATAATTAATTAATTAATATCATTCATAGTCATGTACATATGTCTTGTATCATATGATTTTCTTGACACTCAAAATTGATTAACAGCACAGTTTTTATTTATTTTGCAGACTTTTTCAGATCTAGAGCTGGGAAGTTAATCAAATTTTAATTAAGATCAGGATTCAGTCATTTCTAATGACCAACTTGGGTATGAGAGGTCTACAGTCAATCCAATCAGTAAAAGCAGCAGAGTTTAGACAACTGAGTAAGAAATTTGCTTGTTTTTGTGTTAAATGTCAGTAATTACTCTAACTGTGTACTGTTTTTTTTAAAGAAATGTATATAGAAAACAATTTAATTTCTTTTTTATTAGACAAAAATAATGTAATAAAAATTGTGACTGATTAATGATGGAAACATGGCTGCCATTTAAACAAGTGCTGCAGACAGTGGATGTGAGGAGGCTGAATTGTCTGTTCCTTGGTTTCAGGAATTGATCTGTTAACCTTCCATTCGGTGTGCAAAAGGTCATCCACTTAGACATGAAGTTAACGTCTAGTTTGAATGCCTATTATTGAATCCCCATTTGCATATCTTGATACTCTACTCTTGTGACAATAGGGTGACCAGATGTCCTGAAAAATTTGGGACCGTCCCAAAATTTAAGCTGTTGTCCTGAATCCCGAATCCAGCCCTAAATGTCCTGAAAATTACACAACAAACAGAATACTAGTTATTTTCTGATAAACATTAAAAACTGTTAGTAGAGGTTGAGTCGACTGCACACAGCCCCTGACGGCTTCTGGACGCTTTGTTCTCAGGTGAACATTTGCCTTTTTCGCCTCCTACGACAGGGAAGAGCGTCTGACTGAAGGCGCAGACAGGACGCAGCCGCCGAGTTTGGAGCTGAGCGGAGGGGAGAGCAGAGGAGAGGAGAGCAGAGGGAGAATAGAGGAGATGAGAGAGGAGAGCAGAGGGGAGGAGAGGGGAGCAGAGGGGAGGAGAGAGGAGAGGAGAGCAGAGGGAGAATAGAGGAGAGGAGAGGAGAGAGGAGAGCAGAGGGGAGCAGAGGAGAGGAGAGCAGAGGGGAGGAGAGGGGAGCAGAGGTGAGGAGAGAGCAAATGGAGAGAAGAGAGGAGAGCAGAGGAGAGGAGAGCAGAGGAGAGCAGAGGAGAGGAGAGAGCAGAGGAGAGAGCAGAGGGGAGGAGAGGGGAGCAGAGGAGAGGAGAGAGCAGAGGGGAGGAGAGGGGAGCACAGGTGAGGGGAGCAGAGGGGAGCAGAGGAGAGAGCAGAGAGCAGAGGAGAGGGGAGAGCAGAGGTAGAGAGCAGAGGAGAGAGTAGAGGAGAGAGCAGAGGTAGAGAGCAGAGGAGAGAGCAGAGGAGAGAGCAGAAGAGAGGGGTGCCCCCAACCAAGGTTTTCCCTATATGACGTTTAGCTTGTCTTTAGTACAGACGTTCTGGGTTCAAGACCCTGCTTTGTCATTGACCTTTTTATTTTTTTCTTTCTTCCGTTTTGTGTGTAAACAAAATAATTCATTAAAACTCTTTTATTAGTTAAAGTGATATTTGTATGTCCCCCACACCCGTCCCGAATTTCAGCTAATCTCATCTGGTCACCCTGTGACAAACTTAATGTTTTTCCAATGTTTACAACTATTTATTTGTGAGGAGAGCTCTTCAGTTTGACATTTTCATTATTCAACCCATGCCCATTTGTTTGAAAATTTCCAAGGACAAGCATACAATTTTGGTCTTGTTTTTCTTGTAAATATTGAGTCAAACAGACTAAAACTAAAGCAGCCCAAAACTGGACATAATAAAATGCTAAGGGATGCGGATGTTAATTTTGACCATGCCTTTGACAACACATTGTTGTGTCCGGATCGTCAGGTGGGGCATGTGCAGCAGGAAAGGGGGGGGGATGCGAGCAAAGGGCGAGTGAGAGAGAAGAGGTCTGCACCACATAGAACATTCAGGCGGACATCTGACGTCAGCACATCAATAATTAAAGCATTTTATTCATAGCCTGAGAGAAAAAGAATCAATTGACAAATCACATATTCACTTTGAGTTTCTTCAAGCGGCGGAACAATTAGCATGCACGCCGGACCATGGTTTTATGATGTTCTGTGGACACTTTTTGTTGATAGACAGAGTGGTGAATTTGCATGTGGCTGGTGGTGCATGATATGAGGGCGTGAGTCATTTTGGTGCAGGACTGTCCTTTATGTAGGACAGGTCAAAAGGGTCTGAATACATATATAACGCTGATGTGGCTGAAATCTTCTACTGTCTTGTAAGACATTTGATTAAAGGTCCTATATTATACAAACAACTACCTTTTGCCTTTAGTTTAGTAGAGATGGGCAATTCCAGAGCTGAAATCATTCCACTTACTCTAGTAACGGTGTATGGAGCAAAATGGAGCACATCCTGTATTGCCACATGACATCACAGCGTGGATTAGAGACCTCTCTGGATTTAGTATTAAAATTATAACAAACTTACAACTCATTTTAGCTTGTCATGATGAGGCAGTTATGATTTTTTCCATGATGCTAAAAAACTGCAAATTCATTTAATAAGCAGAAAACGATCTTTGTGGATTTCAATATAGAGAAGTGATCAGTAAAGTGATTTAGCATCTCACTTTGCAAAGCTTGTTAATCCATCTTTACTCAGGATTTGGAGGTACCATAATAATGTATTCCTGTGGGCCTATAACTAAATTGAAAGAGGCAGGAGTTTTCTCATTGACAGTGCAGCGTGCAGTTGTAACAACATTTGTAAAATAGAAGTTGAGTAAACTATAGAAAGTACAGGACATGAGACAGAGAATTACAATGAAAGCCAAGCTGTTTTTGCAGATTCACTGTAGCAAAAAACAAAAACAAAGCTGAGTCTAAAAAAAATACATTCAGTTGTTAGCCACATTAAAGCAGCACTGTGTAACTTTCTGGTGGCTTCTCTCATGTGAGTGGTATAAGAAAATACTGTGAAACATTTCAGGCAAAGCAATGAAATGTCGAATGAAATGTAGACAAGCCCACCCCCGGCTAAGTTACAAGTCAGGTCTGTCAAAATGTTAGCCCACTCAAAGTATGTAAGGGGGCATGTTTTTCAGTGTATTTTAGTGGAATCAAAGCATCCATAATGAATACAATGCATTTTTGTGCATCTTTGATTTAAATGTTATGTGGTGGGCTTTAATGTGCTTAAGATATCCTACTTTTTTGTTCTTTTTCCCCCCATTAAGCTTAATGATCATGTATTATTGATTATTTGAGGTTTTCAGAAGGTAACAACACTGTAACAAAGCCAGTTTAGGGTTAAATAGAGGTAATTCAATCATTCCTTATTTACACTGTCTTTCCACACATGTCCAGTGGTAGCATCACAGCAGACCCTGACCTTAGTTGTGTCAGTGTCAGCGACTCCTTGACCTTTCACGTTTGACCTCTCTGGACGTTAGCGGCTGCTCTCTCAGGGGTTAAGTGCATGTTATTATTGCCATCAGAGTCTAGTCAGAGCTTTGCTAACATGGCTGCAGCTTTGAATGAATCCACAGCAGATGTCAGCTCTCGTATGAAAACATAGCAATGAGATTATAATCTAAAGAGGAAAAAGATGTTTTACACTGCAATGTGCGAACGAGAAATCTGATGTTTGGATTGGTTTCAAATTATATAGTGATTTGCAAGCAACATCAAGAGAAAGGTTAAAGACTGATTACAGTTTATGTAATCTATGAAGTAGGGAAACACGCCCTGATTGGATGTTAAGTCCCATTTGATCAGAGCACGTCGCTTTGAAATTCCATCAATAGTTTATTTACACAGTGTAGCCGCTTCTTGTACAATCATTAGCTGTATAATCACATGTTAATTTTGGTTCCTTTCTATTAGTTTAGACCTGAGCTGAACTATTTAGTACAGCTTGTTTTCCTCAGTAGAATCAGTGAAGAAAAATAAAATTATAAAACTGTCTGTGCAATTCATAGAGCAAGGGCAACAAAGGTAAAGAACCCCAAGACTCCATGTTCCCACTTATCAGCACGGCTTTGTAATACAACAAGTTTCACCAGCATTTGCACAGCCCCAATGATTTTTATGAGCTAAGCAGATCAGTCTGAGCATAAAAACAAACTAGAACATCAATTTTATTCACACATCTACCTATATTTGGGATAACGGTGATCAATGTGAAGTTATTTAAGCAGTAAATTTGTTTTTCGGTTTGCAGTATATGCACACGAGAGGGCCACAGCATGTTTTCGTTATGTTTTTTCTAAACGGTCCACAAAAAGTTGTTATTTCTTTACTAATTGTATTGTAAATGTTGTTAGCAGCTTTTTCTGTGGTAAGTTCTTGTTGGGTTCACTCCTCTATAATTGGAAATATGAACTATCTGGAACTATAAGTCATAGTTTAGTAATGATACTTTGCAGATGGAGTCGTCAACATTCCCTCGGGATATGATTGTGGGCACTGCTCTATTTGAAGTTCTGTTACGCATGTTAGACTTTCATTTGAGTTTTGTTTTAATACAATCTGACCTGAAAGAGCTGACATAGTTGGAACTACAACAGATAATCTGATTTGTGCTGCTAAACAAGTCCCTCTCAAATTAGCCAACAGTTTTTCAGGATGAAACGCTCGTAGTTCTCCACAAACACTAGTACTCATCATGTTTTGTATTTTTTCTTGACTTTTTAAAATGTTTTAACCTCTCAAATACAAATATTATCTTAGAATTTGGTCTGAAATGTTTTAGGAGCACTGGTATTACACTTTATATAGACCAATTTAATCAGTTCATGGCACAAATCACTTTTATGGCACCAAATACATTGATTGAGATACTGTATGTACAATATGGTAAAATTATAACGTCGTTTATTTCTTTAGCTGCACTTGAGGGAGAGTAGCTTGGAGTTTGAGGGTTTCCAACAATCAGCTTTTTCATTTTAAATTATTTACAGAACCTCGAAAAGATATATGTCTCATTTTGTTTTTGTTTTTTTATCAATGCTGAGGACAAATGATGCCTTCAAAGAACTAGTCAATACTGTTTATAGTGTGCTAACATGTCCTTCACATCTGACAGGTTTGTGCCCTTGACAAAATCCCTAAGGCCCTCAGATCACCTCTCTCTTCTCTCTTTCTCTTTCCCTCTCTCCTTCTCTGCCCACTCCCTCTCCCTCCCTCCCGCTCTCTCTCTCTCTCTCTCTCTCTCTCTCTCCCTTCTTCGTCTCTCTCTCCCATCTATTTCCTATTTAGTTATTTCTTCTCTCTATCCCTTTCTCTTCCCTCTTCTCTCCCTCTCTCTCCCTCAATCCCCCTCTCTCCCCATTCTCTCTCTCTCCCTTTCTCTGCCCCCTCCCTTTCTCTCACTCTCTCTCCCTCACTCCCACTTTCACTGCTCCCTCTCTCTCTCCCACTTATTTTCTATTTAGTTCTTTCTTCTTTCTCCTTTTTCTCTCTATTGTCCTTTCTCTGCTTCCTCTCTCTCTCTCATCCCTGTCTCTCTCTTCCTTTCTCCCTCCCCTCTCTTTCCCTCTATCCCACTCTCTCTGTTCCCTCCCTCTCACTCTCTCTCTTACTCTCCCTTTTGTCTGTCTCCCTCCCTCCTTCACTGCTCCCTCCTTCTCTCTCTCTCTTTCTCTCCCATCTATTTTCTGTTTAGTTCTTTTTTCTCTCTATCTGTCTCCTCTTTCTCTCTATCGTCCTTTCTCTGCTTCCTGTCTCTCTGTCTTTCTCCCTCCATTCCTCCCTTCCTCTGTCTCTCCCTTTCTTTCTCTTTCTCTTCCTTTCTCCCTCCCCTCTCTTTCCCTCCATCCCACTCTCTCTGTTCCCTCCCTCTCTCGCTCTCGCCCACCCTCCCTTTCTGTCTCTCCCTCCCTCCTGTCCATTTTCTATTTAGTTCTTTCTTCTCTCTATCTGTCTACTCTTTTTCTGTCTTCCTTTCTCTGCTGCCCCTCTCTCTCTCTCCATCTCCGTCTTTCTCCCTCTATCCCTCTCCCTCTCTTTCTCCCTGCATCTCTCTCTTCCTCTCTGAGGCTCTCCCATTCTCTTCCCCCCTCTCCCTCTGCCCCTTCTCCCTCTCTTTCTCTGCTCTCTCCCTCCGGCCATCTCTCTCCTTCGATCCCTTTCTCTTCCCCCCTCTCTGCCTCTCTCCCTCCCTCATCCCTCTCTCCCTCATCCCTCTCTTCAGTCAATATCATCAACATGTTTTAAAGTTAGTTCAGTGACTCAGGCAGGTTTAAGGAGACGACACTTATTCATAAAATCTGGACAGTGAGACGCGGGCCGGGCTGTACACTTTGGCCATGCCACTTCAGTCAGTGTGCCACTCTCTGACTCATAGCGCCTGATCGGCAGGGGGAGGGGGGGGGTACGAAGGGGGGCTGGGGGGAGGAGGGACGCAAATAGAAGAGGAGGAGAAGAAGAAGACGACGAAGCTTGGACAAAGACAGAGACGTGAAGTGTTTTCTCCCCCTACTGACTGAACAATGTCTGTTGACAGGGGAAATTATGCATTATATCTCTATCAGTTGATCTTAATTGTTTTGACTCAATGGACTAAAATGGACATTATTAATAGGAACATGATGGGACTTATTTGTCTAAAAGGTCTGATGTAAAATGGGTTCAAAGCAGGGCTAAAGAGAACTAAGTAAATATTTAAGCTAAATCTATCACACTAAGCACAAGACACCCAAATGCGTGGCTCAAACAATGTGGTTTATTTCCAGGTCACAATAAATGCTGCACAGGGACAAAGAAAATGGAACAAATCATAAAACTGACAAAACACAGAATACTGAACAGAGAAAGGAGCGATTACCTGCACAGGGACAAAGACAATCTGACAAAGACAAAGGGGGAGACTCAGACTATATATACGATAAAGGGTGGGGAAAAGAATGAGACACAGGTGTAACACATTAGGGGTGGAGCAAGCAATCACACAGGAGGGGCGAGCAGGCAGTCACACACAGGAGGGGAAGTAAATCTGGAATGAGAAACAAAGTAAGTGTCAACAAAATAAAACAGAACATAATAAAAAGAGGGAAAAATCAGACACCAGCCATGACAAAATCGGGACCAAAAAATGAAATGAAAATCTAATAAAACAAAATGAACAATGAATTAAACCCAATGAATTATTAAATTAAGGTACATTAAATTGGTCCCCAAGACAATACGTGGGGTAAATATATGAAATTCACCAGTGGAACCACATTTTGAGAACCACTACACTGAAAAGAATACCCCACAGTAGTATTTACTGACCTTTTTAATTTTATGACGGTCTGACACATGCTTGTCTCCATGGAAATATGACCTTGAACTTTTCTGTCTTGTATTTATTCTGTGTTTAAAACATTGAAAAGCAAGAATTCTTGCTGTGAACTGGATAACCTCCACAGATCTGACCTGTCTCCATGGCATAGCGGTAACATCTCCATAGAAACAAGGAGATGATGGACCTTCCCGCAGGAAAGTTACATAGCGCACCTTTAAAGAATGAATGGATTTGACATTACGTTTGTGCACCTGGAGATTTATGGATCTTTCCTCCAACAGTCTGTAAAAGTGTTTCATGTCGGGGGTCTGGGTTTTCTGCTGAAATCAAAAGGAGGTGTCAAAATGGAGACTGTTGCCAAGGATTCTAATGTCCCCTTTGACTGCTCTCATCCTCTAAAACTGGTGTTACATTTATTAGGTCCAGACCCACATATTTTATCTATTTTCAAGGGGTCACATTTTGTGTTTAAACATTTCCACCAATGTTAAGTGTTGACAACATTTAGTTTATTCTATACCCTTCTGTGAACAGCATATCCAAATTCATATCAATAATAATTCCTTTGTCTTATAAAACTGTACTTAAAACTGTACTTATATGAAATGCATTAGTGTAAAGGTGGTTGCCAATCTGCACCAATGGCCTTCCTCGCCATCAATATCCCACACCACATTCAGAAAATCATGTTCATATGGGTGGTGCGCACATTTCTGTGTAGAGTTCTTTTCTGGTTTTCCTTAAAAAATGCTTTTCCTCTAGCTAGGCAGTCTCGGCCAAGCTTAAAGGTCCTATATTACACCAAATTGACTCTTGTGAGCTTTTAGTCATGTTTGTTTCATTTAAAATATGACTCCAGGTATGTTTTTGATGAGGAAACAGCACTATAACATAGATCAAAAAATGGCATAATATGGGCCCTTTAAAGAATGGTCAAATGCAGAGGACAATTTCCTTATACAGGCAATAAAGTGTACCTTACCTTGCAATGGAATTATTATATTATTAAGAAAAGTGTCTCACCCTAACGTAACATTCTGGTCCGAGCTAAAATGTATGAAAATTATGAGATTGTTTTTCATTTTGATTCTGCAGCTTGCTCTTGATTGACTTCCTGTTTAAGATCAGTCTCCTCTATGTCAGTGCACTGTCTCTTTAAAGTCATTGTCTATCAACACATGTGCAAACAACAGAGCTGATCAGCAGGTGTGAATTTGCGTGATATCTTCACTCTCTCACACACATGTCCATGCACGTGTACCCCGGCTCTACATAGCCTGTGATATTTTTTTCCAGCGTATTTTGAACATGAAAAGGCACTTCCACGCCCATATATTACCTGCTAAAAATAGTCATGACGTCAAACAAGTTATTTCAGTTGGTCAGCTTGCATTTCCCCCGTCCCTTTAGGAAAACTTGCTCTGTAACATTGCACCTTTTGAAAATATGTTTTGGAGTAAACGGGCATCTTTCTGTCTAGGAGAACTGTGGCGTGCTCACCTCTGCCTGCTGCATATTTGATGGTTTGATTTAAAGGTGCAACTGTGCAACTTTTCTGATGGAAGGTCATCAGCTCATCTCCATGGAGATACTGTTGCTGAAATGTTCCATAGTGTGACCTTAAACATCTCCACAAAGTCAAGCAGGTGAAGGTCAGATCTGTGGATAAGTGACCCTGCTCTCCAAGAATGCATGTTTATCGAGACAATAAATCCCCTGAAATTAAGTAAACGCCAGTTATACATGTTTGATGCAATACGGTGGAACATTTCAGGCAAAGCAACAACTTCTCCATAGATACAAGCAGCCTCCCCTAAAAAGTTACAGAGTGCACCTTTAAACATCAAGTGGGACACTTAATAAATAGTCCACTTGTGTGCCTGAGTATCGTGATAGATAGAACATAAATTCCTTACTACATTTCCCAAGAGCAGGTGTAAGTTTGGGATGGTTGTCTTGATAAGTATTCTCATCACATCTCTGCAGTGAAGCTTAGATATGAGTCATAGTCTCGAATCGTAGGAGGGCACATTAACAGAGCGACTTTTTATTACCACTTGCCGCAAACAAATATCTCCAACAACTGGATCCAAGTGACTGTATATGACTATATATGGTATTAATGACTTTAAGTTAATTGGTATGGTAAAAGTAATATTTATCCATATAAGCTGTGAGTCATATGAAAGTAATTAATTATGCAACTGTAATAATTATGCGGGGAAAATAGGCCCAAGGTTGTGAGCGCTGTTGACAGGTAATATGACCGATGAAGAAAGCACTTGTTGCTATGTGACTTAATATGATGTATTTTTATTCTGGTGTAATTATGCAACTGTGACTGCAATATTAATAGACAATATGCTCCAACAGTTACCAGTGCAGGATTGTCAGATAGTGTAGAGTATAGTGTGGCAGAGTGGTTAGCCTCTCAGTACAAGGTTCAGTCCATGTGATTACAGATTCTTTCATGACGTACTTCCAGTGTTTAAAACAATGTCAGATTTTGACCATTATTGTGATTTTACCATTACTCACAACAATAAAAGAGGTTTGGGCTGCTCAGTAGTCCAGTAGTCTATGCTGCGCGTGTATTCTGGGCTCTACGTTTGCTTCACTGTTGCAAGATTGATTCAACAATTTGCTGAATGTCTCTACAATGTTCAACCCCAAAAGTGTGACAATTCAAACATACAATACCTAAATAATCTTTATAAAATTTAGTTTAAATGCCCATATTGCACTCTTTTCTGATCTATGTAATACTTTTGTTTCCTCATTAGAAACATAGCTAGATTTGTGTTTTGTTTCATTTACACATGTTTAACACACAAATCTTCATATTTAGGCAGAGTTCTCTCAGACAGAAAAATGCTCTGTTCCACCTTGTGATGTCATGTGGTAATACAGGGAGCACTCTTCTGTGTTTTTAAACTGCATATACACCTTCACTAGAATCATTTGGTACTCCACTGAACTATACGAGTATAAATATGAGTAAACAGGATTACTCAAATGTGTGAATGAAACAAAACACAACTCCGGGTTTGTTTTTAAGGGGGTAACAACATTATAACATGGTTTAAAGCTCACAAGAGCCAATTTTGTTTAATGTAGGACCTATAAAAGAGCAAAGAAGCAATCTGTTCAGTCTTACGCACAAGAAAACAGAAATGTTTTGAGCCTGCATTTAAATATCTCCCGAAAGACCAGCTTTATTAAATGAGAATTGTTGAATTAAAGAATAATGTTAATGGCGCCTAAAAGATGTGGTGAAAATTTGAATTGTATTTTTGCTTAAAACCTTCTTACAAAGATCCCCGAAAGTACTAATTATATTGTAACGTTTATAATCATGACTGGTGTCCTATTTAAGTCAAGGCACGAACAATGGAGCCACTGTTATTCGAGCACAAACTTGACTCTTAACACTTTCTACATTTGGACAAACTAAATATTTCAGATACCAACCTCCACACAAAGATATTTTAGTGATGACCAAATGGCTCCTATTGGAAAACAAGACTGTGGTATGTATTTAGACCTGAGCAAAAATGTAAACCCTAAATTTGGGTATGCATTTAAGTCCAGCTAAGACGTTTCTGTTTACATACTCCAAGTGTGAGAAGGATATTTCTGAATGAGACTTGTTTAAATACCTGTCGTCATCTTGGATAAGAAACACATCACAGAGGATAAAGTGCCGGCTATTAAAATACCTAAGACCAAAGTTATCCAGTGGATCTTTCAGTAAGTCTGACTTTCTCTTCCCAGAAGTTGTCACACAAATCTCCAAACTATGAGTGTCGTCATCGTGTCCAGAACCAGACAGTTCTCTCAGGTCTGGGAAAACGCAGCTCATGTGTGCAAAACAAGATCTGCTCTCAATTTCATCTGTCCTTAAAAAGTCTGAGCATTTTTGATATGGAGGGGCTAAGTAAATCTGAGTACATCTCAAAAATTGTGTTAAAAGATGTTAACTGTAACGTGTAATGCAATATATTTTGGGTATTAAAAGATTTAATTGTTAATATGTTTGTGGTTTTGAAGCATCCAACCCAAGTCTGCTTTTCTAAAACTTTCTTTTTCTAAACACAACACCTCTCTTTCCATTGGCACTGTTTGCTTAGGGCCTCAGTAGTGCCATGTTTTAGCTCAGATAACTATGTAAATAGTTACTATGTAAATCAGGGGTGTCAAACTCATTTTGGTCCGGGGGCCGTATGCAACCTACTTTGATCCCAAAAGGGCCGGATCAGAAAACTCAGTTCTCTCTTCAAGTTATTGTATTTTTCTCCGTGTCTCGTAGTGGTGTTTAAGATTATATTCCTCGAGCAACGCCACTTGTTCTAAACACACTGAGCACAGATTTCCCATTCACCTCTGTCAACAAATAAGAATTAGACTATTTTTCTTGGGAAATCCTGAACTCAGCATCTGCTTTTCTTATTTTTTGACATTTTGCTGATGAGGGTCACGGTCGACAGTCAAAACGATCGTCCTTTAAGAGCGTTTGGAAAGAGGAAAGTCTTCATTTGTGCTGCTCTGGTGGGAGTCGCAACATACAGAAACACCGGAGACGCTGCTATGCTAAACGGTGCAGAAAATTAACAGAAAAATCTGAAAATTTTAAGTATTTTAATAGAAAAATCAGCCGAGGGCCAGATTAAAGGTCTTGGAGGGCCGGATCTGGCCCCCGGGCCGCATGTTTGACACATGTGATGTAAATGGTCAGAAATTTGGCATTTTTAACTTATTAAAGTATTTCTATTTTTTACCTAAGCCATTCATGTCATAATAGACCACAGTCTGTATTGTCTGTAATGTCTTTCTTATTCTGCAAAACCCTTTAAGTTACTTTGTGTGCAAATTGTGTTAAAAATAACAAATAAACTTCTCTTGCCATATAGAAGAACATTCAGGTAAATAACAGCATAAATCAATAACGTAACGTAATTCCCACATTATAGATGAATTTTGGAGGGATTGTCTGCTTCTTGTTCCCATGGAGATGTTATTGCTTTGCCTGGAACAGTTGGACATTAAACTTCTCGATCTTCATGGAGACAAGCAGGTGACTCCACCAGGCCACAGGTCAGATCAGTGGAGAGGCGATTCATCTCACAGTAAGAATCCATATTTCAAAGTACTTTTGAGCAATAAAAAACCCTGCATTTGAAAACATGCAAGATAGACAATCCGACTGTGGAACATTCAGGTAAATGCAATTACATGTCCTTGGACCATGGAGACAAGCAGGTGACATGCCCCTTACGAGAAAGTCACGTCGTGGAGCTTTAAAATCATTAACCTCTCCCGTCAGAGTGCCGTCAGATGAGAGCGCGCGTCACTTTTGCCTGATTTGAGCTCCTGGACCCTGGTGCGGCTGCAGGGGCTCGGGGCTTGTGGGTACAGCAGCAGGAAGGAAGTAATAACTCTTAATGTTTGGCACTTGGGAGATGCACGGGCCTCGTTATCCTGCACCTAAACGCCTCAGGCTCTCCATTGTACGCGCTCACACCCACCGCTGACCTATGACTCACCAGCCCCTCTTCCTCCAGCCCGCCATTATTACATTGTCTTAATAGTGAGTGTTATGTCAAAGGGTCGAGGGTAGCACAAAGTCTACCTACATGCTGTTTATCAAGTAACCTGTTTGCCAAGAATGTATATACACTTGTTATACTAGGAGCATTTTTCTCCCATGATGCATCAGGAGACAGCAGTGAAACAGATTGTGCGGATTGGGGCAGGCCGCCGTCCCTGCGCCTTACACAAAGTGCTGATTGACGTCAGTGCATTCAGATGGAAGATGAATTGACTTTTTTCTCTTTCTCTCTCTTCTGATGATGTTTTTTTCTTTCTTTGACATTGCTCTGACCTACAAGGCCACTGACAAAAAATAAAATCATGAAGCAAATACATTTATATTTTAATGTTTCTAATGTCATTTTTCCAGGAATACTGAAACACTGAGTAAAGGCTGCAGCTGCAGAAATGCCCTCATTGAAGGTCTGGAAAATAAAAGCTTTATTCTAAAATGTCTTATCAAAGCAGAAATTTTAAAACATACAATCGTTTACCTGGTGCCGTCCAAACACCCCTTTGTCATTTGCCCAGGCGCTGGAATGTCACAAAGACTAGAATAATAATAGTTATGTATTTATCGCAGCTAATGCCATTGCAGCAAGCGCATCAACATTCCCTGGGGGTGTGATGCTAACTGAATGCACCACTCTGTCTGTGGCTCTGTTACTCGAGTTAGACTTTAATCTGCGCTTTAACCATAAAGAACTGTCTTAACTGGAACTAAAACAGATGAGATGATTGATGATACAAAAGCATTAGACAACCAGTTCAGTTAGTCGCTCTCGCCTTTTTGTTGAAAATCAAACACCAAAACAGGACCATGAACGCTCGTTTTGATCACAGGCTCTTGAAAATGTGTTGTTTAAACTCATTTTGTATTATTTTTTTTAGTTTGCAGACCATCTTTAAACTTTTTCGACAGTGTAACGTGTGCATTGTGTCACCATGGTAACTGATGAACATTCCTCTGTAGAGATACATGTAGAACACCCCCAGCATGATGTCACTGCAAATATCAATTCATCCTGTAGGGAATTTGCTCCTGTGCATTTGACCCATCAACTGTCTCTGGACAAAGAGTAGTGAGCAACTGATGATCCATTCACAGTGGATTATTCCTAAGTGTGGTTCAAATGACCACTCTCCTCTCAAATATTAATTTCTGTATTGAAATTAAAACTTCTCTCACATTGGGCTGTTTATTGCACAGAAGTCTGTGCTGTTATTCTTCTTTTTTACATGTAATTTTCCATGTTTGCTTTGACATGAATGGACCTTGCTTTCTCTGACAGTCTTTGCCACTTCAGAGCTGTGGGCAATAAAAACCCACCCCAGACTGTATATTTTAGCAAAATAACGAAAATAACAGCACTGACCCATCTCCTGATATTGATTTCCTGGAGGATTAACGTAATGAGATATTTGTATCCATTATAAACACCTTAAACCAGGTATAGTAAAAGTCTGTCTAAAAACTGGTGATGTATTCTTCCCTCCACAGTTCCTACATTGTTTTAGATTGTTTTAACGTTTTAGCACAACTTGAATCCCTCTAGGTCCTGTGAACGGAGGGACCCCCAGGTATCTCTCTTAGACCTGACTTCAGAGTGAGGCCATTCGAGGGGTGGTCTTGTGAAGTTCATTTTTTTACTCTTTTCTTTGGGACCATCTCCCAGACTCATGTGTACTGTACAGTGTACCTGCAATCTAACTGTTTCATTGATTGTTTTCAAAGTTCCTACACAGCCACAGAGGATTTGAGGTCTGACACTATACAGCAAGTATGGATGGAGCATTGTGTCAAAAAGTGCAGTTGATGTAACTTTAGCTTGTACACAATTCCCTACAGTAAGAATATATGTCCTATACTCCAATAATTTGATGTTTTGTGGGCTTGTTGGGGTTAATTTACTCTGCATGCCCCTTTTCCCATCATGTATTAAAATATGTTGTAGTTCATCTCTTTTTGCCCCTAGTCAAAATTGGATACTAAGCGACAACTATAAACTATAGAAAATAGATTCTCATTTCCACAAATAACAATACAGGATGGTTTAAAATCTCAAGTCTTTACTTAGTACAAAGTATTATACATTTTTTATATTGTCACATTTGGCACATTTTTAATATTGATCTTGTGTACAATTTCTTTGCACTACTTTTTGGTTATGTGATAAGATTTAAACTGTAGAAAACTGAATGAATAACTTCCATGACTCATTGCAGATGCAAACTAAGTACTAAAGTATTCCATTCTGCTATTTATATATTACAGTTCATGATTTTTTAACAATATTGTACATTTAGAATAGTTTCTGTGCTTTAAATCAGTGGCATAAATTAGTTACAATATTTTTATTATTAATATTATTTGTCCTCTGTATTTACTTAAGCAATATATATTGCTCTTCAGAAATTATCATGACATGCCTTCATTACATCACTATTATACAAACACAATGGGATAAGCGAAGTGAGAGAACGTTAACTAAAAGAATAAACATTATGATGTAAATTTTATCATTAATTTAAGAAAAATGAGAATCACATTCGCTGGTGCTAAGTCCATAAATCCAGGTTGCAGCAGGTACACAGCTGTGCTCGTGGTCACTGGTGCAGAGTGTCTGTTTTGCCTTTCTCTCAGATCCAAAGGTTTTCTTCACAGCCAGAGGCCAGCGGCACTACATTCCTGATTTCCAAGGCTCTGTTGGGCTGATGAGTCATCTCCCAGCCTTATTACAGGAGCAGCTCAGCCTCGCGCTGCTCCAATCTGCGCACACCTCATAATGGAACAAGAGGCCTATGCACAAGACACAGAAAGGCCACAAATTGATTGCAAACAGTCCTTGAGGATCAAACAGAGATATAATGATTTTAATGTTGCAATATGAAACAAATGTGTTCATCTTTGATTCACACCAGGAACTTAAGCAGCCAGGTCAGTGAAAAGGATTCAGATCCCTACAGGCACATAATGACAGAAATCACACTGCCCATGCACCAATATTCAGTAGAGTGTCCATTGTTTTTTGCTTTTGATCCATTTTTAAATCAGGGGCGACCTCTGTATCTACGGTAACCACAACTCACCCCTCTAACCTGGGTCTAAATCAGGAATATGTAGCTGGAGGTTTGCGTTGTGCAATTTTTCAACTGGAACTGTGAGTACCAGAGAAGACACAGGGAATAATGAAACATGATATGAGAATTAAACCCAGAAGCTTCTATGTGAGACAAAATTTAAGGTGCAACATTTTATAATTTTTTTGTAAACTTTGTCACTGCCATGCAAAATTAAAAAATCCACACGGACTCAGCTGGCTAATAATCAAAATGTTATCTGATTCAATGATATTATTATTTGCACAAAAATATGTCTCATCATAACAACAACTTGCCAAACTGTCCAGTGCTATCTGAGCAAAATCCCTCTCATGTGGTGCTCCAGTCGAACTCTTCAGACCAAACAAAAGTAGACGCACTTTTAATGATGTCCTCTTCTCTGGGCTCTGCTGGATGCCAACACTTCACTACCACACTTATTATTTTAAGGCCGTGTGTTCATCTGCTTGTTTTGTCCTCCTGCCCTCTAGTGGACAGCTATCAGATAATGCACTTTTCAATGTAAGACTCCAGTGTGCAAGCATGTAATTATATACACATTAACATTTATGGTTTGGGATTAATTTTTGATGCCCAGTTAAATTTGCCTTGTTAAAATTTGAGAGTTAAGTGAAAGTTGTGGCTGTTTTTGTCAAAACAATCAATAAGATTATTACAAAAACGTTTCATAGCTGTTGTTAATAGTTCATCAACGTTAACAGAGTAATGCGATCAATCCACTATGTCCATTAAACTCAGATATCTACCTTTTTCTTCATGATTAAACAGTGCAGGCTTGAGTTTAATGGCAAGGCTGGCGATGAGTCAGCCAAGCTGCAGTTAGGGAGGGACACAGCAAAACGCAGCAAATAGAGACAGTGAAAGAATAGCATAAGGATTTGTAATATCCTCAAAAGAAAGATTTTACCTTAAATGACCGGCACCCTTTGGAAATTAAATGATGTACTGCATTCATAATCCTATACTGACGAATACCTGCATTCAGTCAGAAACAGAGGTGGAATGTGGTGGTACACAGACCAGCTATGGATTAATTAAAATAATCTTTGGGTTTATATTTTAATTCAAAAATATGTAATTATCCAGATTAATATTTGTTGTAATGCTGCAAGCTGGCCACCAAATTATCCCTGGACTATGGGTTAATTTGCATCACAATAATGGTGTAAAAAGTATAAAAGAGTTATTAGTAGTATAGCAAATATAGAAATATATCACATACCTATAGTGCAGATGTAAAAGACAAAACTGACTCTTGTGAACTATAAGCCATCTTATAATGCTGTTACCTCATCAAAAATATACCTGGAGTTGTGTTTTGTTTCATTCACACATGCTTGAGTAACCCTATTATTAATCTGTCTACATCTCCACAACTCAGAATACTCTGTTCCACCTTGTGAAGTCATGAAGTGGTAGTTTTCAAGTTAACAGCTCCTTTTACCTTTAATTCAGCAGAGACTGGTAATTCCAAGGCTGAAATGATCCAAATGACTCTAGTTAAGGTGTTTGGAGTTAAAAACTACAGTGGAGCACTTTCTGCATTACCACATGACATCATGAGGTGCAACAGTGTTTTCTGTTTGAGAGAAGAACTCCAGGTATGTTTGTGATGAAGAAACAACATTATAAGAGAAATTAGAAAACAGTGTAATCTAGGACCTTTAAATGATTTGCTTTATGGGCAGAGTTGTCTATTCATAAATGATCTATATATAAACTAACATATCTCCTGTGTTTTCTGTATACATTACACTAAATATTATGTTAATCCCACCTCGACTTAATAGCTCTCTGAAAGCCCCTCATCAAACTATAGCTACTTTGGACAGTAAGGTATTTCCATTCATAACATTGCAGCTCTTCCCACCTGTAAAAATGCAAAATATGTTTCGATAAATGTTGCTGATAAAAGGTATATTTGTTACTGGTATATTTGAGGAATGAGAGACATTCTTTATCAGTGAGTCATGAAATAGGCTTATAAAGTTATTTGAAGACGATTCAATATTATAATCTTTTTACTTGAATGTCACAGCACATTGTCATGAACTAATACAGTCGTGCACATCATCTGTCTAGACCCAGTGATTCATGTCTTCTTTGTGTTGGAAATTAGATTTATCAAAAACAAAACTAGCTTCTGTCTGAATGAGTGATGAGATCTTATCATCAGAGTTCATTACAGTTAACCCTGTTATTTCCTTCTATGTGACACAACATTGTAGGATGGTTTTCATTTGTATTAAGGCTATATTGACAATATATTGACAGGAGATGGAGCACAGATTGAATTAGGTGTTTGAGTTTGACCACAGGACTCAAACCCCCCTGTGTCAGACAAATTTTCTGTGAATGCAATGCAGTTTGTTAATTTTAGATTTCATTTTTGTGTTTTGAGAGTAAAATCATCTCTCAAATGGGGGATTATATCAGTTGTGATAAGATGTGAGAGTGTTTACAGGGAGCTTTGTAAACAGTGTAGAGAGGTATATTGTATGTTGACATGAGCCCCGCATGAGTGACCACAGTGAGGGGAGCGTCTCTGGTCGAGGGGGCAGATAAGACCAGTGCAGACCAAGCCTGAAGTGTCACAACCAGCTGTCAGTCGTCACTGGGTTCAGGGGCAACACTGTGGAGTGCAGGTGGGACTTTTAAACAGTACTTTTTCAATACAGAACTACAACAAAATAGTGGTGTGTAGTGTAGTAGTTTGAAGTAAATACACTTTAAGTTACTTTACCTTTTGAGTTTTATGTTGTTAAATGGGGAGCTCCCGTCTGCTGAACTGTGTTAAAAATAAATGTAGGTTATAGCTAACTTAAAGGCCTTATATTATGCAAAATTGACTCTTGTGAGCTATAGGCCATGTTATAATGCTGTTAAATTCTCAAAAACATACCCGGTGTTGTGTTTTGTTTCATTTTCATATGCTAATCCTACATCTCATTTCAAAATGTTCTGTTCCACCTTGCAATGTCATGAAGCAGTAGTTTGCAAGTTAACAGCACACTCTCGCCTTTTGTTTAGTTGTGATTGGAAATTTCAGGGCTGAAATGATCCAAATGAATCTAATGACGTACAGTGATGGCCGAAAGTATTGGCACCCCTGCAATCCTGTCCTATAATACTCAATTTCTTCCAGAAAATGATTGCAATCACAAATGCTTTGGCATTAATATCTTCATTTATTTTTCTTGCAATGAAAAAACACAAAAGAGAATGAAAAAAGTCAAATCAAATATTATTTTACACAAAATTCAACAAATGGGCTGGACAAAAGTATTGGCACCCTCAGCCTAATATTTGGTAGCACAACCTTTAGACAAAATAACTGCGAACAACCGCTTCCGGTAACCATCAGTGAGTTTATTACAACGCTCTGCTGGAATTTTAGACCATTCTTCTTTGGCAAACTGCTCCAGGTCCCTGAGATTTGAAGGGTGCCTTTTCCAAATTGCCATTTTGAGCTCTCTCCACAGGTTTTCTATGGGATTCAGGTCTGGACTCATTGCTGGCCACTTTAGAAGTCTCCAGTGCTTTCTCTCAAGCCATTTTCTAGTGCTGTTTGAAGTGTGCTTAGGGTCATTATCCTGCTGGAAGACCCATGACCTCTGAGGGAGACCCAGCTTTCTCACACTGGGCCCTACATTATGCTGCAAAATCTGTTGATAGTCTTCTGACTTCATAATTCCATGCACACGGTCAAGCAGTCCAGTGCCAGAGGCAGCAAAGCAACCCCAAAACATCAGGGAACCTCCACCATGTTTGACTGTAGGGACCGTGTTCTTCTCTTTGAAGGCCTCATTTCTTTTCCTGAAAACTCTGTGTTGATGCCCGTTCCCAAAAAGCTCTACCTTTGTCTCATCTGACCAGAGAACATTCTTCCAAAATGTTTGTGGCTTTCTCAGGTAGGTTTTGGCAAACTCCAGCCTGGCTTTTTTGTGTCTCTGGGTCAGAAATGGGGTTTTCCTGGGTCTTCTACCATAGAGTCCTTTTTCATTCAGATGTCGGCGGATAGTACGGGTTGATACTGTTGTACCCTCGGACTGCAGGGCAGCCTGAACTTGTTTGGATGTTAGTCTAGGATTTTTTCCCACCATCTGCACAATCTTACGCTGAAATCTGTAATCGATTTTCCTTTTCCGTCCAGATCTGGGGAGGATAGCCACAGTGCCATGCTCTTTAAACTTCTTGATGACACTGCGCACAGTAGACACAGGAACTTCAAGATCTTTGGAGATGGACTTGTAGCCTTGACATTGCTCATGCTTCTTCACAATTTTGTTTTTCAAGTCCTCAGAGAGTTCTTTGGTCTTCTTTCTTTTCTCCATGCTCAGTGTGGTGTGTGTGTGGCACAGGACAGAGGTTGAGTCAACTTCAATCCATTTTAACTGGCTGTTGGTGTGATTTAGTTATTGCCACCACCTGTTGTGTGCCACAGGTGAGTACCAGGTTTTATTAATTATTCAAATTAGAGAAGCAGCACATGATCTTTCAAAGGGTGCCAATACTTTTGTCCACCCCCTTTTTATGTTTTAGTGCAGAATTATATTCAATTTGGCTTTTTGACAATTCCTTTTTGTGATTTGTCATTGAAGATAAATTAAATGAACATTTTAATGTCAAAGCAGTTGTGATTGCATTCATTTTTGGGAGAAATTGGGCCTTTTCTGACGGAACTTCTGGGGTGCCAATACTTTCGGCCATCACTGTATATGGAATTTAAAATCACAGTGGAGCACTTCCTGTATGACATCACAAGGTGGAACAAAATGTTTTCTGTCATAGGGAAGAAGGATTATGCAGGATTTGTATATTAAACATGTGTGAATGAAACAGAATACAACTCCAGGTATGTTTTGATGAGGAAACATATATATAGCATAGATCAGAAAATAGCGTAATATATGCCCTTTAAAATCAAAATAACACATTTGGGTGGCTTTAGCTAGCCTACTATAAGTTTTTTACATATCTTTCTTGTTTCCCTCGTTTGAATCCTGAAAATATATATTATAGTATATCTATAACAGTTAAACCCCTTTTTATGCATTTGTGAGTGAATGTGATGCAAACTGAACTCATATATACCACTGTGTACCTACACCATTTTAAACAGCTCAAAGCCAGCGTTTGGCGCCTTGCTGCTCATTTTGAAGGTTGCTCTGCTCCTCTCTATGCCTCTTGGAGCTCACAACTCCTTTATTAACAGCGTCTCATCAAACACACAAATGCCTGCAGGTCTGTGGGAAAGCCTGGCCTAACAAAGCACCACAGAGACACAGTGACGCAGTGCTCCAGCCTCTGATGTCTCTCATGGAGGACACGGGCTGAGAAATTATTAATTAGTTTAGCTCAGAAGCAGCGCACTGGAGATACTGTCGGCTATACTTAGAGCTTAAACTTCACAGAGAGACAACATGCTGCACGTGTCCTTGGCTCTCTGTTAAGTGGCAATCAGACAGGTGTTTTTATATAACTGTATTCAGTGAAAATGTATTTGTTTGTGTGGGACCACTACAAAATAACTATACTTTTATTAGCCTTAATAAAACATGAATAAAGACTTAATTCATAATGAACAAATAGTTCATTAAGTTAGTTGATTCAGGATTAGTAACTACCTAAAGGCAAGACAAGTGTATATGTATCGCACAACTTGTACACAAGTAATTCAAAGTGCTTTACAGAATAAGAAATACATTAAAATCACAATACGAACAAATCAAAACATAAATAATCATCATAAAATTAAAAAGAGAGAGACATTAAATTAGAGAGAAGATTGTGGAATGAGAAATAAAAACCTGTCATCTGCAGCTAAACAGAACTGTTTTGAGCCGGGATTTAAACAGAGTCAAAGTAGAGTCTGTCTGACATGTTCAGACTGTTCCAGGTTTTAGCTACATGAATCTGAAACTCTGACTCCCCAAGTTTAGTCTTGACTCTGGACACCAGCAGGAGGCTGGTCCCTGAGGTCCTCATAGTTCAAGATGTGACTTGTACACAAGCAGAGCTGCTTTAAAGTCTATTCCCTGAGCCACAGGAAGCCAGTGCAAAGACCTGAGCACAGGACTTATGTGCTCGTACTTCCTGGTTTGAGTCAGGACCCAAGCTGCAGCATTCTGGATGTTCTGCAGTTCTCACAGCTCATTTGGAGAGGCCAGTGAGAGGCCGTTACAGTAATCTAACCTACTGGAGACAAACGCATGGATAAGTCTCTCCAAGTCTGCTTTAGACAGTAGACCTTTTATTTTTGCTATGTTTTTTAGATGGTAAAAGGCTGCAGATGTTATTGATTTGATGTGGCTGTTAAAGTTCAAGTCTGAGGCCATTATTACCCCAAGATTTCTAGTCTGATTTGAAGGTTTTAGAGAGAGAGACTGGAGGTAACTGCTGACACTGTCTCTTTGTTTCTGTGGGCCAAAGACTATGACTTCTGTCTTGTGTGAGTTTAGCTGGAGAAAGTTGTTTTGCATCCACACACTGATCTGTTGGATGCAGTGGCAGAGTGAGTCCACTGGTCCATAGTCCCCTGCTGCTAGTGAGACATAGATCTGAGTGTCATCTGCGTAGTTGTGGTAGGACACATTATTGCTGCATCTTAAATGGCCTAACAGCAGCATGTAGAGATTGACTAAAAGGGGGCCCGGGATCGACCCCTGGGGCACCCCACAGGTCAGGGCCATGTGATCTGAAACACAGTTTCCAATTTTAACAAAATACTTCCTGTCTTCTAGATAGGACTTGAACCAGTTTAGTGCAGTACCAGAGATACTCATGCAGTCCTCTAGTCTCTGTAAGAGGATCCCATGATCAACAGTGTCAAAAGCAGCACTCAGATCTAACAGGATCAACACTGAGACTTTTCCTGCATCAGTGATCAGGTGGATGTCGTTTGTCACCTTGATCAGAGCAGTCTCAGTGCTGTGGTGGGCTCTAAAACCTGACTGGTAAACATCAAAGGAGTTGTTCATTTGGAGAAAGTTAAAAAGCTGTTGGTAAACAGCTTTTCCAAGGACTTTGCCAAAAAATGGCAGATTTGAAATGGGTTGGAAATTGTTCAGTACTGTGGCATCAAGACTGCTCTTCTTTATGAGAGGCTTAATGACCGCAGTTTTCAAAGCTCTTGGGAATGTCCCAGATTGAAGTGACATGTTAACTATGTGAGCGAGTGGTGAAAGTAAACTGTGGAGGACAGACTTTAGAAATCTAGTAGGTAACACATGGAGGCAGCATGTGGTTGAATTCAGACTGGTGATGGTCTCTAAGACAGTTTTGTCACTTACAGGTGCAAAGTGACTCATATCTAAGCGTCTCTGTGGCTGCGTGATTGTTATTTGGTATTTTTGATGCCCTGAACCTTGTCATTAAAGAATACTATAAGGTGCACTGTGTAACAGTTCTGTTAGAGGGTCTCTAGACAAGCAGGTGGTGCCACCAGACCAGAAGTTACTAGTCAGATCTGTGGGAAAGTGACCCTGCTCACAGTAAGAATGCACATATGAGTATATACTGTCGTTGTGCCCTTGGGCAAGACACTTCATTCACATTTTTTCCCGTCTTGAAGTACTCGCATGAATGAGATTATGTTTGTCAGAGCCAAACTAACGATAATTAACCCATAGTTTGCATGCATGTGTTATGAATGTCCACAAACATGCACATGCACTGACCTGAACCATAGGTCTGTATTCTACCTTAAAGTTTTTCTAGCACATTTGAATTTCATTTCTCTTCAATTCACCTTATAGGGAACTTTATTTGTAAAATGTATATGAATTAAGGTAACTTATATTGTGTGATCCATGGTTATAGACATCTAGAAGAAAGGTATAAGAAAAAGAAAAAAAGCCACAGTATGTAACAAAATACTTTTTTATCCACTTACTGATGAACTTTTGCTTATTTTAGGTTCATTACAAAAGTTTGTTTTGACTAGTTTAGACCATAGGCATTATTCATTCCATGCAAGATATTTCTGACTATTTGCTTTCAGTACATTTCCGTTTCCTTTTATTTTAACTTTCCTTGAAATGACACATCAAATCTACCCTAAACACAAAGACATCTCACACTGTGCATTGTTTGATTTGGTCTATTGCTGAAACCATTGTGCGTTATGAAAGAAATGAAAACCTTTGAATGACATCACTCAAACAAACAAGCAAATTATTTGTACAAAAATATCACTTCAACCCACAAAAAGATGTTCAAATAATGCAAATACACCTTTCTATTGTACAGACATGAATACCCAGAGCTGACTCAGTCCATAATGTCTCTATCAGATCAAGCTGCAATGACACATGCTTAGAAATAAATGCAAATGAAGCCAGACTGGAAGCTTCGGCAACAGCGTAAATGCTATTATACAGTAACCGGTGAGCTATTAGCAGATGAATAATATCTAATTACGCACTTCAAACACATTTAATGCTCTTGATTAAACCCAATTGAATTAGGCCTGGCCCTTTATTGCCTCTTGCTTGTCACCAGACGCCCAACATTGGTGTACGCTCCACATACAGATCGCAGTCTCACGATGCATAGTAGCATGATTGTCTACACGTTTTCAGAGGGTGTGGTGACTCATATTGCGTTTGATATTGGGACTGAAATAGCAGGCAAATGGATGAGAATACTGAGCCTACCCTTGAGACTAAGCAGAAGAAAAAGGTAGAAAAAGAATGAGTGAAAGAAGTGACAGAAGGAGAAGAGAGGAGAGTACGAAGGTGTGCGTTGTATAAGCCATCGGTGAGTCACTCGCTCTGTTTGAATCTTGACAACGAATAGAAAATTGTTTGTTTTCTCTCACTAGGGAGTGGGTTAACTCTGCAAGGACAAAAAAGGAAGTAGGCCGATTTGGGAAACAAACAAGGATTGTTTTATGTAACACATGTCAGAGTCGATGTGCTGTGACATTACACACAAAATGAACTCACACTAGGTCAGGAGCCATAATGAAAATACTACTTCAACAACAATAAGAGTAAGCAACCTACATTCACTTCCAATGCCATCAGCAACAATTACATGATCTTTCTCCATTTCTTTCATAAAAGTCTGTGAATGCTTGGGGTCTTATAAGGGTGCACAACTCGTCTCACAACAAGAGGATTCTGGTTTAGAGAGATAATTTACATCTTCTCCCTTTGAGCACTCCTTTGGGAGCTCAAGTGAACCCCATCCAAAAACATGCACATTAGACTAATCCTCCAGATAGGTTCTCAAGACCATGGTTATCAGTCTCTAGGCATTGCCATTCAGGTTGTCACATATGTACAATTTGTAACTTTTTCTGGTGCAGGCTTTGGCACCTGTCTATGTGGAGATATTATTGCTTTTCCTGGCTTTTCCACTGCATGGCATTAAATGTATCAATCCAGCATATTCAATTACAAATGTTTTACTGGGGGAAAATACCTCCACAGATCTGAATTACAATTTGACCTTGACTTTATTGCCATACGACCACACTGAAAACTGTAACATATTCACCTATACAAGCAAGTGGCATGCCCTCCACCAGGAAAGTCACATTGTACACCTTTAAATATCATCTTCCAGACAAATTAATGAAACATGCAATTTCCACTCTCTGACTGCCAATGTAGCACTTAGTCGACACTTTTCACTTCCCAAAATGAAACCAGCAGGACCTTCTTCGTGCTCTGTCTATGGGAGAAGCAGTTTCACAGAGTCACAGATATGACTGTCTATCAGCAGGGCCTAGATTGAGAGGCTGAGAATTAATCTGACAGAGAGCTTTCAGGGACGTTCATGTATGCACCGTCGGCAACTTTCCATTATCAGTTTGATAGTTCTACAGAGAAAGTCTTTGGTAGTGTGAAGGTGCTCAGAGGTGCAAACTTGTGTGAAAGAATACTCCTGAAAACTGAACTACAGGTATAAAATTAAATTAAAATAAATATAATTTGATTGATAAACTAGAAAGACTAACAATTAGAAATATTAGATTAATTAGAAATAGAAATTATATGTCAAGTTAACATAATTGGAAATTACTTAGGAGGTACGTTATGTAGTTTTTCAGAGGGGGGAGCCGTGTATCTTCTAAGGTGGAGGATCCGCTTCTTCATAAAGCTGTTATTTCTTTGCCTGGAATGTTGCACAGTATAGCATTAAACATATTGCCCTTGCATTTATTCAATTATAGGTGTTTCAATCAGAAAATGTGAATTCTTACCATGTGCATGCTTGATTTTCTATAGATCTGATTATTAACCTGTCCCAAATGTGATTACCAAGTTTATTACCGCACTGTGGAATAAACAAGGTAAAATAGTCTCCATGGAGACAAGCAGATGACAAAGGGAAGTTTTGAAAAATTATACAGTGCATCTTTAAATGTTTATGTCTTGCATTTATTATTTATTCCACTACAGGTGTTTTTATTGCTCAGAAATACCTTGATAAACATGCTTACATTCTTACTCTGAGTGGGCCTCTCCACAGATCTTACCTGTAACTTCGCCTTGTGACATCCCTTGGTTTATTTCGTGGAGCTATGATGCTATATTGTGGAACATAGCAGTGAGGACAATAGCATGTTCCTTCCACCATAAAAAGCACTCTGGGTCATATTTCATTTAGCTAAAGGGCAGTAGATTAAACTCTGTGTAATATTTTATTGCACTTTTTATATCAGCGCCCAAACAAAGCACATTCTGTTAATCTGACAGGAAGTCGTTTGTCACCAACAATAGTGAACAGTGTGCAGATGTTAGCTGTCTCTGCTACATGAAGAAGGCTGAAGGCAAATGCACCACAACAATCACTTATCCTGTTGACAACATCAGAGTGGGTCATACAAGTGCAGTGTGTAGACAGGCCCATTTTAATTACACAAAATGGGCCCTGTCGTCAATCAAGAAAAAATAAGAATGAATGTGTTTGAATCTTACTACATCTTTTATTATTTTTATATTCAATCAAAGAGTTTTTTTCTTTTTTTACCTTTATTTACCCAGGAAAGTCCCATTGAGATTACTAATCTCTTTTTCAAGGGAGTCCTGCCATGCACACCTCACTTTCATACTAGGCAATGTGGGTGAAGTGTCTTGTCTAAGGACACAACACCAGTTGCTTTTGTAACTGGTGCCCCACTGTGGCACCTGGAATTCCCAGTGGTCTCCCATCCAAATACTAACCAGGCCCGGCCCTGCTTAGCCGGTATGGCCACTTTAAAGAACAAAAGTAAAGAACAGTATGTCCCCTGTAGCTGGTAAGGACTGCCTCACCTTTTAGTATGGGAACTGTTCATTTTAATAGTACTAGTCTCCACTCAGAGTCAGAACAATGTGACCTTAATCATTTAAATATAAAAATCATAAAATACAGTGGATTATAACGGATCTATGCACATCCAGCAGAGTGAGTATTACCTGTGAGTCATGTCTTGTTCATAAAACCCAAATGAATGGTTTCATTCTAACTCCATCACAAAGAGAAAGATAATACAGTTCAACTGAAGCCAGCAAGAATAACTGTACACAAGAACAAAATAAATGTTATGGTTAAAAGTTTTATGTATTCTCAGGAGAGACATTTTCAGTTTCGTGGTAAATGATTGTATTGGAGTGTATTACGGTTATTGACAGTTGTTAACAGCCCTATACCACAGAAAGACTGGTGCTTTGTCAAGGCAGCTAGCAGAAGCTCACAATTCAACTGGATCAAAACCTTGACTCGTTGGTATAGCTATTTCTGAAAGTGTTCTTGTGGCAGACAGAGGGTTAGACTGTGTTCTGACACCTGATGATAGTTTCAGACGGAGGGCAGGGGGCCTATATAACACTGCTTTAGCAAGAAATATCCAATCTTATGATCCATAGTTGTTAAACCTTATCATTATTTGTTAGGGATTGGCTTCACAAACTTGCCATATAAATGAAATGGCTAAAATTAACTAGCAATGTTGTCTGGAGCATCATACTCCTTGTAGAGTCACCTATGGCAGGTGACAGGTCCTATGACAGGTCCTAGGTGATGGGTCAGACTTATAGCTGTTCAGAAGCCCTTTATGACAAGTTCACAAACAAGGCCAGTTACGTTGTCAGACGTGGGGTGGGTGCTCGATGACGAGCATCTAATGGCTAGACACAGCCCGAAGGAGCAACGTGGTACTGTCCCCTGTGGTCCCACTTCCAACAGCCTGAAATGGTGCAGGAGGTTGAATGCTACTGACTAGAAATAGACTGCCTCAGGTCTACGCACAGCATGGGCTCTGGAACCCAACTCCTTATAATAATAATAATAATAATAATAATAATAATAATAATAATAATAATAATAATAATAATAATAATAATAATAATAATAATAATAATAATAATAAATTGTATTTGTAATGCACTTTACATTTCAATGAAATCTCAAAGTGCTACACCTTGAGAGAGGGTGGACTCTCCACTTCTCTGCCTGGGTGGACTCTCCACTTCTCTGCCTCCATAAGCTGCAGCTTGTGTGGTCACAGAAGCAAAATCCCGGGGTTGGGAGGAGTTCATGGATGCCATGGAGGAGGACTATCAGATGGTCTCAAATAAATCCTGGCAAACCATCTTATGCCTCAGGAGGGAAAAGCAGCTTCACGAACACTATTCAGGACTGGGAATGTTGTCAGATGGAGGGAAAAATACTTTGAGCATCTCTCACCATCACATCTTCCGAGGAGGAAGCACAGACTGTGGATTTGAGGGCGTCATTCATCCATCACCCTCGCTCATCACTGAGGTGCTTGGCATGCTCTTCAGTGGCAAGGTTCCAGGGGCTGATGAGATCTGGGACGGAATTGGTAGACCGGGCGGTGGTCCTTCTGTTTAAGGGGGACCGAAGGGTGTGCTCCAACTACCAGGAAATTACACTTCTCAGACTCCACGGTAAAGTCTATTCCATGAACCGGATTCAGGAGGAGCAGTGTGGTTTTTGTCCCGGTCACAGAACACTGGACCAGCTCTATATTCTCCATAGGGGGGCTCGAGGGCTCATGGGAGTTTGCCGATCCAGTAAATATCTGCTTTGTGGATGTGAAGTGTGAAAAAGATGTTGACTTTGTGCTAGTTTTTGTTTCATGTGGATATAGGCTACCCCGTATTATTAACCATAAACCAGGTCAACAAACCTGCAATCCAACAGTTAAACAGCAAAGTCTACCACAGGATTCTGAGCTGTTCTTCAGATCAAATTTAAGTTACAGCTATTCTTGAATGTTGATTAAAAAGAGCTTCACCCTGATGTGAAACAAGTTAATTGGGAGGGGGCAGGATGTACGAAGGTTCACAATGGCTTGTGCTGAATACACTCATAAACTCTCTCATGGTCTCTATACTGAATTTTTTTTTTTTTTTTTTTGTTGGTATTTTCTATTTTCCCTTCAAAGGATTTCAAGCTCAACTCATTTAAAGGTCCATTATTGAAAAATAGATAATATTGTGAATGTTGTTTTGGAAATGTGTTAAATTAGAATATCTGGATTATCTTTTCTGCAAAAAAGAGCAAATTAAAAAAGCAAATGCTGTGAACTCCCAAATAAGATTATAGTTGTACACTTTTGTGCATTTTCTCATTTCACAATTATCTGATGCTTTAATACATTTCTATTGGATTAACATAATATTGGAATACTCAAAACATATATACAAATATTATTTTTTGTCAATATTGCCCACTTCTATTCTCAAGTGTGCTGTCTCTTCACTGCAAATGGTGTAATTTATTGTTGTTGTTTAGCTGTACATTTCAACTCCAATGGCAGTAAATCCCACCCTTAAAGCCCCCTGAAAACACAGCAGTGATGTCTCAAGGTTATTCATAATACGGTCTGCACAAAATGACAAGTGCCTCATTTACCTTGAGATGCTTATTTCAATGGTTCATTTCACAACCGTCTCTACTGCTCTGGACTTCAAAATCTGCCTTGTCCCTGTCGCGTGTGGTCATTGGACAAAAGGCGTTTTATTACAGCCTGGAAATGACTAATTCTGGGCAGAAGAAGATGATCATTGTGACCGCGGATTCTGCTATGAAGATATACAGTGGCATCTAGCGTTACGGTCACCCTATCCCTTCAGCACTAATAACTGTCCAAGCTCCAGTATTGAGCCAGACTCACGACAGGCCTTTTCCATTGAGTGTCAGGGCTGAGGAGGGGACAGCGCACAAACACCACTGTGACTAATACTTTTCACATCTACAGTTGAAGCATCTGGGGAAAAATTTAAAAGAGTAACATGACCTCCATAGAGAGATGAGACATGAAGGCAGGTCCATGTCAAAACATATAAGAAAACACACACTCAAAGGTGGGTGGTGTATAGACCAAGATGACCTTAAGTACTTCAAAAATATTATTACTCAAGTAAAAGTACAAAGTGTTGGTCCAAGAAATTATTTCTGTGAGAGCAAAGAGTATTTTGGAAACCTACAACTCAAGTCAGAGTAACGTTAAAAAAAAAAAAAGTTTAAATGTCAGGACATAACTTCTAATGAATTACAATGACTACAATTAATAATGTGTGAAATAAAACTTTCAAAATTATATAAAGCTGTGTTACGGGACTGAAATGCAGTGCTCCATAGTGTCTGTTACATGTTAATGCATTAACATGAAAAATTTTACCATTGTTTACTTTTTAACTTTGGACAGTAAACCTTTGTGATGAACCTGAAATAGTGAATTTTAATGTATTGTCTGTTATTGAGTACATAGTACATGGTGCCCTCCACAGGGACTCAGATCAAGAGTCTGCAGCACTGAGAAAGTCTAACCACTGTGGGGTACTGTTTCCCTTCTGAACATACTCCATTCATTTGGCCAGGAAAAGTAATTTAATTACAATACAAATAAAATATATTTGATAGTAACCATAGCCGCACAAGGACATTCAATGGAGCACAAAATCATCATGGTCATCACAGTTTTATACAGACTTCAAAGTATCTGGTATTGCAGGCCCGTAGCCGGGGGGGGTCGAGGGGCTCGGACTTTTGGCTTAAAAAACGACCCACCTCCCTTGGAAGTCTGGCTACGGGCCTGTATTGGTACCCTTAGTTTTACACACAAATGTCATAATAATTACTATACAAATGTAAAATCATGTTTTCTTTATTTTTCAAATAAGTTGGACGATAGTTTCCAGTGGGTGTACTGAAAAATTAAAAAAAACACATCCCCACACTGCCTGCTGCTCTCCATGTTATGTGCAGTAATAACTAGAGCTGGGTACCTTTTTTGGTACACATAGATTTATACCTTGTTTTATATTACATGTTTCAACATCTTTTTCTGTATTAATCACTGACAAAACAGAACAATGTTTGCATTCTATTTAATAGTGGGGCAGAAGAGGCAATCTGTGTCCTTAGGCAAGTATAAATGTGGTGTGTGCGTGAGTGATCAGTCGGTGAGTTGTGGGCAGTGAAGTGTGTGCACTCGAAAGTGTTCTGACTCTCTATGTACTTGTGCGTTTGTATCGATCAGCTGATGCTTTGTGATGTGGAAGTGTGTGGAGACTGTTTCACTCTAATCTGTCACACAAACTTGTTTTTAAGATTGTCAGTGTAGTTTAACTTCTGGGTGATATTACAAAGGAAAACAAAGCTTGTGGATAATGGAACCCCCATTGGGCATGGTTCACCACTGACAACAGCTATCCAAAGTTCTGCAGTGTTGCGCCCCCCTTATCGAGCCAAACTAGCTAAATAATAATTCATGCTCATTATAGACTATGTTTCCTCTTGGATTTAAATACTAATAATGCCTGTATACATGCTGTATATACAGGCCTGGTCTTTTGCTTATAACTGACAGACAAACCAGAAAAACAATCTAATTGACCTGAAGGGGACAGAGGCAGTACTGTCTTCCCTCGTTTTCACAAAAGATCCATGATGAATGGGACACAGGGGCCTATGATGTCCGATACCCCACGCACCCCATCTTGAGTGGCGGTTTGTAATCTAACTCCTGCTCCCCTGGTCCCCATATGTGCTGCAGCTGCATTGTATAACCCATAAACTGAATGTACATTATACCACACCCTGAGCACCTTGAGTCTGTCAGCCTGGGTGCTCTTTCACCTCTGCTCCACTGATCATTTCAGACGGTTGAGGTCTCAAACTGCCAGGTGCAATAAAGCTAAGTGTTAGTAATGTGTGAAGAGGAATTTAATTATGTTAGCATATCCAGAGCTCAAGTGATTGACAAAGATGTGGACTGACTAAATAATTTACATGTGTCAAAGTTTTTCACATGTCAAAACATCTTAACGAGAGCAAAACAGTATAGAAGCATAATGAAGAGGAAAACAACACGGAAATATTTAAAGGCAAAAAAGGATCCTCAGTTCCTCAGTATGACATTAAGCTTATCTTTTTTCATGGTTACAAACAGGTCACACCAGCTGTTCAGGTTACAGATGGGAATGTTTTATTTATTTTTAGCATTACTTTCAACTGAATAAATGCAAAAGTGTGTTTAATGCCATATGACGACCCACCAGAAAGGTTACACAGAGCACCTTTCATTTAAGATGCTATTGCCTGTTGATTTCTGTTTGTTATTGCAGATGGCTTAAGACCAGAAGTGGGTGGAGTAGCCAAAAATTGTACTCAAATAAGAGTAACGATTTAGCTGCATCACAGCAGTGTCCAAAATGAGCCAGGTGGACACAACAGAAAAGGCCTCACTCTCACTCTGCTCTGGTGTTGCATGAAACAGGACTCAAAGTATTTCCTCTGGAAGGTCTTCTGCCACATTTGCTGCCACATTTGAAGAATAAGTAAGACGCCACATATGGTGTAAAAAGTCTGTAGCATCTCAAGGGTCTCCGTGGATACGGGAAAAACAAACCGTTTATATCACAGAGTTCAACAGTTTCTTACTTTGACCTGCACGCTGCTTTGTGCTTTAGTTGGTTAAAATTCCATGATATGATAGTAAAAACTGAGCTCAAAAAACTGAAATTTACAAATAATGCCCAATGTGTGTGCCAGGTATCCACAACAGCAGCCAGCGACTCTGTTAACATGGGAACAATAATATTAGTCAAGTGAAAGTACAAAAGTAGTGCTCCAAGAAAAGTAAAAAAGTATTTGGGAAAACAACAACTCAAGTAAGAGTAACTTAAAGAGCAACTATAGAGACGTAACACCCGATATATCATTGTATTTGGAAGGACAGAACATTAAATAATGCAAAACATTTGGTAAAAATATAATCGTATCTGAAGGAGCAGAGCAAGAAACAAATGCTCAAATAATTTTATACTGTCAACATTTTTCTTTTGTCACACTGGGAAGACTAACCTCTACTTTTACTGAAGTAAATGTACTGTTACTTTAATAAAATATTCAAGTATTCAAGTAGGAGTAAAATACGCTGCTTAAACCCTACAATCCCTTTGGTTCTGGGGAGGGTTTTATTGAATGAGCTGTACAATCTTCTGTACTTCACCAACATGGAACCATCCAGCAATATTAATAATCCTTTTTTTTTTTTTTTACTTTGAGGATTAATGTGTTGAGCCTTGTCAAAGAATAATTTCTGCCATCTGATCTATTTATCCATCCATGAAAAGATTTTAATTGTGTAATAAAAAGTTATTATGATAGGCGATAGGCTATATTTATGATCACAACTGTGGCATAGACCTACTTGAACAAATAAAATATAAACTTTAAACAACAATGAGCCTAGATGTGATATTACACAATAAATAATATTGGCCTAATTAGGCTAATTATTGCCAGTTATCAAGGCCATTAAACAACACAAGACTTGTTATGTCTTTTTTATGTGGACTTCAAGAATATGAATGAATTAGCCTATGAAAAAATACTGAGATATGCCATCAAGGCTTTTAACTGTTAAACTGGCAGGCAAGTTAGGCTTACATGGGTAGGGTGACCAGAATTTCTAAATAAAAAATTGGGACACCCCTGGTTTGTGGTGGTTGGTAATAATACAATTGTGACTCGAGTGCGTAATTAAGGCCATTCACATTTTCTTTGTGTTTTGGTCAATTTTAAGCAGCTTGTCTGTATTTTACCTAAATAAATGACGGTTTACGCCCCTCTTTATTGTTGGCGGTGAACAAATTTGTCAAAATAGGGACACTAGGGACATTTCTTGTATTAAACTGGGACAAATCACTGGTTTTGGATAAATCTGCTGGGACGGGGGACACAGGGCTCAAAACTGGGACTGTCCCGGGTAAATAGGGACGTCTGGTCACCCTATACATGGGTCAACCTGTTGTACAATCAGTGACAGTCAGCATTAGATGTGCTATACACTTTTGTACAGAAAATAAAAGCAGACTAATTACAGGCTTTGATTGGATTAGATTACAATGTGGTTAACCATAGCTCATAACTGTATGTAGGATAAGCTGTTTATTTTCTTTTCTTTCCCCGATTTAAGGTTTCCCTCGCATGCTGGTGTCCTACCCGTGCTGTTTACCTGCAGAGTGCACTGTGTGAGTGCGGGAGCAGGTTGGAGCGCTGCGCCGGGCCCATGCCGCACGTTGTCCGGTAGGGTGCATGCTGTTCATGTCAGGGCGAGGAGGGGGCGAGAGGAGGAATGGCTGAAAGCTGACGGTGCTCTCCTCCCGTGTAGGACACAAACCAGGACGAAACCACTTCACGGTGTGATCACTACAGACTCCGCGGTGCAGTACTTTAGCCTTTTTAGCGACTCATTAGCAGCCACCGCTCTGCTCTGGCTAATTTGATGGGAAAGCGCAAAAGACGCAAGGTAGGCTCCTGTCGCAAGCGCTGCTACTTTATTTTTATGGACTAAAACGACACACGGGGCTGAGACATGTTTCAGAACGAGGTGAATGCATCGCGTTTGCAAACACTATTGACTTTTTAGCAGCGACCAAACGCTTTTCGTGAGTATTTTGTTTCCGATCTCGTATGAAGTGTGCATGCGTTTTATTAGTGTTTTGAAAAGCGGCGGCTAGGCTTCACCTCTCCATGCCTCAGCTGAAGTCTTGAGGGTAGCTTAAACCGCGCACAAAGGCCCCCTTATTTCACTGGCACCTGATCAACCGAGGGGAAAATGCGCTTGGATCTATTCTGGTTGTGTTTTTGGGGGGTTCTCCGGTTGGGGGCCACTGGTCAAGGACAGCCGACCACCGCCGTGTGCTCGCCCGTGTGCAGCTGCGATGAAGATGGGGGCGCCGACTGCTCCGGGAAAGGGCTGACCACGGTACCCACTGGACTCCGTGCGTTCACCTACTACCTGTAAGTAACCACAAATACACGCTAATATCACTGAAAAACTCATATAGTCTTTGTGGCGTTGTATGTTTGCTTGTGAGTGCGGGATGAAGGGTCATCACGGGGTGAACTTTACGCACATGGCTCTAGTGTGTGGACCTGATGAAGATGTCAGAGATGAGCTGCTCCGTTTAGTTAACTTTGGGACTCTACAACAGACTGTTACCGTGGGATCGTGTGTGTTTTTTTTCCTATTGAGGCTATTTCAGTTTAACAGAGTTAGTCCAATAACATTAAGCGTGGTCATTGTATAACCCCGGGCCACATGGGGCCAGTGACTGCTCCTGTCCAAGAGGTTTAGAGGAAATTAACGTTCAAATGCTGAATGATAAATACATACTTTTCTTAATGAGGTGGATTTGTTTTTTTGAATGTATATGCAGCAATTACAACAACAATAACTAGAATCTACATGGAAAGTTAGTTTTCTCTTGACTCTAACAAGTTAACAAGCCTCTAACTGAGCATGTAATTGTTAACTTTGACTCTGAGGACATTGGCTGAACTTGGGAAAGTGTGCCTAGTAACACATGCACTATATGTTTTAAAAGTTAAGCAATCCCCCATATATGACCTATTTATAAGATTGTAATTTTGAACCATTTTAAAAGATTGTACCATATACATTACCACCCAAGGGCCTTATAGAAATGACTTATAGACTATATTTCTATAAAAATAACATGACATGCAAGTTTTGAGATGTGCTCAGGTAAGATTAGGTTGATTTATGACATTTTAACTTAATGCAGTCCTGCTCTCACCTTTTTTTATGTTATTTACACTTTTTCATTAGCACAATTTTGAATCAGGATTTAAATGATTTGAATAACAACCAAAGCTCATTTATTTTCCATCCATGTGCTTTTTGGAATTTTAACAACTTCTTTAAATAAGGCCTTCCACTTTCACATACCTACTTATCACCAGGTCGCAAAAAGTAAAAACTCAAATGTTAGCAACAGTTTCATAGTTGTGACAAGTTTGTACATACCTGTCCCTCACTAATACTAACAACACTAGCTTATTATAAATCATGTGATTACTTCAAGCATTTAAAAATCAGGAATCCAACTTGGGTTTTTTGCCTTTACCATTACAAAGGACTTTTTCATCACAGCTTGAATCACAGACAATATACAGTCAGTGTGTGTAAAGTTGGCACATGTTGCAGTATAGGAGTGGTAAAGAGTTGATGATTGCCCCATGAAGAAACTATTCAGGTGGATTTCACAACTCTCGGGTTAATCATAAACCACACATGCCAGTCACCTCACAGCGAGTTAATAGCTGAAATATATGAGCGCTATTGTAATTACTGTTTCTCTGACAGTGAGAGCAAACAAATAAGTGAGACCATAAGTTGACCAAAGGACTAGCCTAAGTACAGTATGCAAATGCATTGTTATACTAAATGTGTGTGACGTTTGCTATTGAAAGGAGTATGAGCTTAAATTCTTTCTTGTTATAGGATACTGTGGTTTATTTTGACTGATTTGATAATGGAATTTTGTTCACACATGCACCACATCAAAGTTGGGACTAGAACAGGACCAAACCAAGTCCACATCAGGACTAAACTATGAAAAAACAGGACCAAACTGCTATAAGTGTGAACCCACCCTATGTGAGAGTAAAAAAGGTTGAACACTGACATTGTTTTATGATAATGATACTTAAAAATACTTTAATCACTTGCCTGTTAAAGATTTGTAAAACTACTGTAACTAATTTCTTGCAAATCCAAATGAATTACTGTACTATCAAAATGCAAGGCAAAATACAGTGTTTGTTGCTTCAAATCTCTTCTTCTTCTCCTCTGCCATAACTTTATCACTCGTACAGATTAAAACGTGAGAAATGACAATGCAATACCAGTGCATTCGTAAAACATTGCCTGCCAAGTAGAATAAAGAAAAAAAGTTTTGAAAAAGTTTGTTTGGTTTGCTGTACCTCCTTATTATGTGTTATTAGAGGCCTCTATTGTTAATAAAGTGTTAGGTAATGTAAACAGAGGAAGTAGATGTACTTTGTCACGACATGCCATGCCATGCCAAGCCAAGCTGCTCACGCAATCTTTTACCCAGAAACTGAATCGATACATTATGGGCACTGTGACATTTTCACTTAAGCAATGTTTTTACAGAGTGATAACGTGTACCCCTCTCTGCCACTTTCTGAAAAACAATGTGTTGCTTTTTCTAGATTGCACTATCATGTTCTGTGCTTGGTTGCCCAAAGACTGTAGCAGGTCCTTTATTACACAAAATTGATTCTTGTGAACTTTAAGGCATGTTATGGGAAATTCATTATGATTTTATTTAAAGTGTATGAAGTTTAAAACACAGGGGAGCACTTCCTGTATTACCATATGACATCACAAGGTGGAACAGAGTGTTTTCTGTTTGAGAGAAGGACACAGCCAAATATATAGGGTTTGTGTGTTAAAAAATGTGTGAATGCAGCAAAACAAAACTCCAGGCATGTTTTTTGATGTGGAAACCACATTATAATATAGACCAGAAATGTAATAGTGTTTTTGAGCGAGTAGTAAAACAGATATAATTAGGACTGTGTAATTAATCACATTTGAATCAAGAGTCAGCCATTTCTAATTGTCAATGATATGCTTGCATCTTTTTAATCAAGAGGTCCACAGCCAATCTTCTGTCAGTAAGAAGCATGTGTTTTGGAGCAGAGTTCAGACTTTGGGGGAAGAAATTAGTCTATTATTTGTGCTAGAAATGATTAGAAGTTTCAGAGTATTTATTTAGATGACAAAATAAATCAAATCGATAATCCTGATTGTGCTGCACTATGACCAAACCAGATCTAAACCGGATTTGATGGAGCTAATCCCTGTCTGAACCAGGTCCAGGTTCAAACTAAGGCTGTGTTCACACTTACTCACATCATAACTAAACTGGGATTGATGAGGGGGGCTAAACATGGATTAGAACAGGAGTTAACCATTAACCTTTTGTTTAATTCACACGTTTAACACAAAAACCCTGCATATTTAAGGTGAGTTCCTCTCTCAAACAGAAAACACTCTGTTCCACTTTGTGATGCCATGAACACTTTCTCTATAATAATTTGGATATTTTTAGACCTGGAATTACCAATCTCTACTAAACAAATGGTAAAAGGTTGTTGCTAACTTGAAAACTAGCACTTCATGACATCACAAGAGCATTTTGAGCTTTGGAAATGTAGACAGGCTAATAATAAAGGGTTACTCAAACATGTGTGACTGAAACAAAACACAACTCTGGGTATGTTTTATGGGAAATATGGGACCTTTAATAAAGAGGTTAGAAATTATTAAAAGTTTATGTTCAAAATCAGATTAATTGTATTTGTTTTAATGACTAAAGAAAACCAAACTAAAATAATCCTAACCAAACTAATCCTGATTGTGTTTATGAGCTGCATTATGGCCAAACCAGATTTAAACCAGATTTGACTGAGCTAGTCCCAGTCTGAACCAGGTTAAATTAAGGCTGTTCACACTTACACCACATCAAAACTAAACTAGGATTCATAGGGAGGCTAAACATGGACTAGAACAGGATTTAACCAGGATTACAACAAAAACAAACCAAGTCTACATCAGGACTAAATGGGGCACGAACCAGGATCAAGTGTGAAGCATAGACTGTGAGCATGGGCACACTTCCAACTCCATCGACTCTGGCTCCAATTGAGTTAACATTGAAAAATTGTCACTCCTCTTCCTCGTGCTGCAGTGAGCCTCGTGGTGTTTTTATTTTGCTTTTTTGTCTGTTAATAAATTCTTATTCCTAGTATCTCCACCTGGCTCCACATTTGTTCCTATAACCGCTAGCCTCTTGAGCTTCATTTGACTGGAGCCAAGCGCTATGGGTGATGTCACATTTCCTTAGTCCACTTCTTTATACAGTCTCTGGGGTGAATGCATCTTAAAAAGACTAGTATATTATTCCTTGCTTGCACAATGACCCAAATTGGACAAATCATCCCAACTGTTGCTTTCCAATATGGCAACTGCATTCATCAATTCTCAGTAACAATAAACTGATGACATATTGTGCAGTCCTAATTGTAAGTATGTTGAAGGGTCTTGGCCTGTTGTCTCATTTGTCCCCCTGGTCTCTTGAACTCTCCCTGTCCCTGGGTCTTTTGTGTGTGGAGCTGGGGTGAGGGATCATGATGGATTAGTGGGATGTACTGCAGCTGCACAGGCTCCTGCTCTTAAGCCATGCTGCACTTCGATGTTAACACTTGAGTCTTATCACAGGGTTTGTCGCTATTTTTATGGTTTATTAGATATGGACTTAAATGCCATACATAGATGAACTGATAACAGAAGGCCAATAGTGCAAAGTTGTATTTTGTGGTAGTGTTCAGCTATTATCTATAAGAGTATCCATATTATGTTTTAAAGCTGACATTTCAATTATAATTCAGTTATATCAAACATTGCTATTATGATACTAGTATTGGATATTGGCCCCGATACTGAAAAATGTGTATATTGGATGTAAGTTTACACATTGTAGTCAGTCCAGAAAGTTTCATAATGTTTGAACTTTTATTTAAACAAAGTTGTTCTGTAGATATTTGTGGGATAAATAACAGCTACATAGCACATTTGTTTTGTCTTATTTTATTTTTGTTGAAAGGAATTAAAGTCTCAGACTGTTTGAGCTTTTTATACAAAGTTTCTTCTGTAGTTAGTTGAGATAAATAAGTGCTATGTTATATATTTTGTCAGACAATATTTTATTTTTTTAGGAAAATAAAGCCTGTTTTTAGTCCTTGCTCTGGTATCAGTAGATATTGGGTATTGGCAGATATTTTAAGCCATAGAAAGGGGATCAGAACTGAAAAAGCTGGAGCTGCGAATCACATAGATTCCTGCTCAGTTAAGTAGTTTCAATACAGTATTGGTTGGTATTTTTGATTGGATCAGTTTTGTCTAATTTTATTTTTGTTGAAAAGAATTAAATACTATTTTCAGTCCCTGCACTGGTATCAGCTGATATCAGGTATCTGTAGATAGCTTTAGTATAGAAATCAGTATTGGAACTGAAAAAGATGGATTGGAGTATCTCTAATTGCTGTATATCATAATTTACATGATTTTTCACTGTGCAATGTGAGACACAGAGCCTAATTTTAGTCCATAATGTGTTACTATAATAACTAAACAGGTCATGTAGCAGTCTTCAGTTTGTTTGTCATTGGAGTTTTATATGATTGCTTTTTGCAAATGAGGTTTCGAAATGTGCACTTCATCTTTGTATATGATTCTGTGTGAGTAATCTTTCAAATTTGTTTTGTTTTTATTTGGTAATAGTTGTGTTGCTCATAACTCCCTTGGGTTTGTTCCAGGAAACACTTAACATCTATAAAGTCTAGGAGACATTGATTTTTGACTGGATATTTGAGGGCAAAAGTTACAGAGGTTAAACAAATCCCCTCTATCAGCGTGGCTCTAGGCAGCTGTACTTTTGCACCATTATTCACGGCTTGATGACTTTTTCTTCAGGAAAGCCTGTTGGAAGTGGAGGAGCTGACATGTCTCTATAAATCAGACGACATTGTTGGAGTGGACTCTTACCTACAGCCCACAGGGGCCTGGGCTTTGGCCTGTGTTTTGGAAACAGAGCTGTAGGAAAGCAGATGAGAACCGGAGAGGTCCCCAGCAACTATGCAAACACTTTCACAAAGTCTGAGGATAACACCTGCAACTTTCCCAATCCTATCAACAGTTTAAACAAAAATCTGCATTGTACATGACCATAAGACAAAAATGGATTAAAACTATAAGAAAACTCAATACTTCTTTGAACAAATATCAATACTGAACTTCTTTTTTTTTATTATTATTGTCAGCTGTAGTGGTGTAGTGGACAAAAGAAACTCTTGGTCAAGTAAAGTGCCTCAATTTATCAAGTAAAAAGGGGTTTGGGGGTGTGGCACTGACAAAAGCTCTCAAAATGATTTGGATATGGCATAAAAACGAATATGTATAGGGAAGTTTTAACAGCATCTTCATCAGGGAAGAGGAAGATTAAACTGTCAAGTCACTCCTAAAATTCCAGATAACTCACTCCATGCATTTCCTTATAGTCCCAATAAAACTTTAGATCAACTAATAAAAAATGGTGGACTAAGATACCATTCAAACAACAAATGAACAACTAAACAACATCAGTGGTATTAAAATCAGTATCATATCACCCCTATTAAAAAGTTATCATTGTTGGTATTATAAAATGTAATATTTGTAGAAACTTAAGGATAAACCAGAAAAAAAAATCAACTCAGACCAAGCTAAACAAGGTCAAAACCGCACCTTTTTTGGATTCACAAGAAACCTTAAAAGAGTGAACCATGAACTGTGGCATTAAGCAGCTCAGCCTGAGGGGTCTGCTCTGAGGGCTGTGTGGCTTCACCGCTGGAGCCCTCAGTCCATTTTAAACTCAATGATACTTTTGTTCTTGGTCAGCAGAGGTGAAAGAAGCCAGTCAGGAGTTCCCGCTCTAAACAGGACAACTTGTGGCCAGGGAATACTTAAGCTTCATCCTTGTGGCTTCTCAATTTAGGAATGCAGTGTGATGGCTAATCAGAAATACCCCTTTTTTAGCATATTTTAGTGATTAGAACCTACCAAGTTTTCTCTATCAACTCTACTTCGCTTAGTTATATATTTATTGACTATGTTTGACCCAGTTCAGTGCTTATATGGTAAAATGTCAAACTTAATTTCAATACTAAGAAAAAAGTTTGGTACAAAATACTAATTTTGATACCGCAATATTGATTTAAAATATTCTTTTTAAGTCAGTATAATGCCATTTTTAACATGGTCATCAGAGCCACTGATTCAGTATAATCAGTTATCAAGACCATTCAAAAACTATGCAGAAATGGCCAGTATTTTTTCAGTATAGATTCCTGCTCAAATAATTACTTTTGATATGTTATTGGTTGGTATTTTTTACCACAATTTGTTTTGTTTTTTTTACTGCATAATGCACACTTCTGTTGACATTGGTTGACTGCTGTTGCTTATTCAAAATATTGGCAATACTTAAAGATAATTTTGTGCATTTGGTTTTGCATGTACCAACTGTCTGTGAACGGTGCTGTCATAGCTGTATTTCTCCCATAGTAAGTTTGTAGGTCTGTGATTTTGCAACAGGAAGCTATTATTATCATTACCTCAGCATTAAACGGGTTGGTCCTGTGTGTATTGTGCTAGACACTCAAAGTTGTTTTTATGGAATTAGTCACGCACCACTGGTCAAACTCAATGGGGCTTATAACCTCCGCCAAGGAGAGAGTCTGTTCTCAACAACACTGGATAGTTACATTGTTTGTTGGCAGTTCGTCTCTTAGCGCTAAAACTCAAAAACTAGCTGTCAGACCTTCATAATATTACCCAAACTGCCATGAAACACATCACAGATCACAACTTTATCTACACATTTTGTCAAATAATATTGTATCACTGCAAGATCAGGCCTAGTTTTCTTAAAGCATAAAAACCAGAATTTGAAACAAGCACATGCGTAACTTAAGATGGCAGAGATAAGAGTGGAACACATTATAGCATGCACAAAAATGCAGACAGACTAGAGCCGTTACTGTGGTAGAAAGTGACAGACTTTCAGGTTTTTAACCATTATTTTTACTACTTGATACAATGTACAGAGATGGTACGGTCACAAACTTGGTGACAACTGTAGGACTATTACTAACGAAACATAATCAGAAGGGTTTATTTGATCATGTCAAATACTAACTAACAGCATTCTCACTAACATTAACTCTGCTAAATAGTTGTCACTGTAACTGCTAGTTTCATGGATTATAAAACATCTTCGGGAGTAATAATAGACAGAGTTCCTTAATGAAGCGTTGTGTGACTGTATTGTGGACAGTCAAAAAGTTCTGTAATATAGATTTTAACAATAGCTGTCAGTGTTGAAATTAAAGGTGTATTGTGGAACACGGCTGGTGGAGGGTCCGCCACTTGCTTGCCTCCATGGACATCATTGTTTGCTTGGAATGTTCCACAGTATGGCACTAAGCTTTTCTATCTCCATGGAGACAAACATGTGATGCCAAGTTAGAGGCCAAGTCTGACAAGGATTTTCATTTTTTCAAAGGGATGAACAGGTATATTATACAGTTTATAAGTTGCCGTTCTCTAGTTTTAATGTGCATGAAACATAAGCAGTGCCCCTCAGTGTTGTTGTGTGTTATCAGTTGAGAGGGTTTATTGTTTCCCATTCATTGCTTATCAGATGGTGCAGTCATTAGTTTAAATATTTTAAACAGCTTTATGTAAGGTAGGGCTGTGCTATTAATCACATTTATAATCATAATTTTACTGATTATTATGTTCAGTTATAAATGTTTTTAATAATACATTTACCTTCTGGTCAGAATGACCGTGAATGTGTACTTGTTCTGCCACTCAAAACCTGGAACAAAGCCACTTTTTTAATCTACATAGGCTAATAAACAAGTTGTTCTTAAATTTTTCACTTCAAGTACTGCCTAATATAATATTTGGCTTTTTGAGTAACAGTAACAGCTCTAAAGCTTATCTGGTCTAAATTACAAATTAGAACATGTCTAAATGAGATGAAACCATGGATAAGGTCATTCTAGTAGAAGTAATAGTGATTAAACTAAACAAGAACAAAATCATGAATATATATTTGTCTCTAAATAAAAGAAATACACAAACTTCAGAGGGCCCCACATACCATAAGACATGCACAAAACAAAATTTTCACAAAACTAGGATAGCCTGTACTTTCTCTACAGGCTTATTTTAGCAGTATAGATATAATTTAATAGATTGTGATTTCAATATTCTGCCAAAAACATGTCCATAATTTATGCCTTAATCAAGTTACCCTTGTGTGTCACCATGTTTTTCTAGTCCCAACCGACAGCTGTACATTTTCAGACACACTTCCCCTCCTGGCTCCAATGAAAGCACCTGGAATAGACATTTTGTGATACCTGTTTGCCGAAGTGCTTAGACCTGTCACCATTTATCACCCCTGCATTTTTAGCATCCTGTGTAATCTGTCATAGCGTGAACAGAGCAGACCCATAATGAGTCTAGCAGCCAGAATCCCGGGAAGAAGAAATCATGATCCCCCCAAAACCTGCATGTGGTTTGTCCTGGGTTAGATTTAGCCAAATGTTTCAAAGTGTGGTTTGGGATGTATGTGTCTGACCACCTGCGGTTGCCATGGCTGTTGTTGAGGAAAGAAAAAGCGTCATACTGTGTGTGTATGTTGATTGAGGTGCTGTTTAGTGGGATAGTCCATAGGGTAATTGGATAAGCAGGTAAGTGGAGATGGGACAGGGTCACTTGGATGGTAAGGGTCTGTCATGGCCTTCCTTTTAAGGGGGTAGGGGTGTGTGCATTTTAGTGTGTGTGTATTTGTGTGTGTGTGTGTCTGTGTGTGTGTGTGTGTAAAGGGGACTGCAGCGGAAGGGCAATATGATCCCAACTGGATTCAGGGGCCCACACTTTAGGTCCTAGAGCGATCTGGCAGTGAAACTCAAGATGCAGCGTTTGGAGGGGTGCAGGGTGGACTACTTATTTGTGATGTTTGTTCAGGCCTAAAGTTGCTGTTGCTTTAGGTACCTGTCATTTTTTTTATTAAACAGGATCCATATTTCTTACTAGAACCAGCCATTAAATAATATGTTTGGTACAACTTTTTTATCACTTGTGTACCTCTTTCAACTAAGACCTTTAATATCATTTTTAAAATATGAAATAAAGTCTTTAGATATTGATACAAACCCCTTTTTATTGTCACAATGTTTATTATCTATTCTTTTATATTTACCCCATCCTAACCCAGAATCAACTTTATAAAATAGTCATGTCATCTCAAAACATCAGACAAAGTAGTGACATACTCTAAAACCCTGCATTTGGCGCATTTATGTTTGGGAGATCATTTGAAGACACTAGCTTGTCTCAAAGGAGGTGCTATTTATTTATTTGCCCAGATTAGATTGAATATTTTCCACAGTAACATATCTATCTCTATCTCTTGATTTGGAGAGAGATGACTGTTTTCAGCGTATTTTTGAGCAATTAAAACATGCAGAATTGAATTAAAGCAAATGGAAAAATGCAACACTAGTGGAACATTCCAAACAGAGCAATAACAAATTCATGGAGACAAACCGGTAGCGAGAGGCCCGCTACCGGTTTGTCTCCATGAACCTCCCGGACCTCCCACCAGAAAAGTTAAAATAGAGATAATAAAGATAATGATAGAAATTGAACTTGGAGCAGTGGCTCTAGACCAGGTTCTCCCAGGGCCAGAATAACGTTTTCCTTATTGACTGATGTATGAATTATGAGTGAAATGAAGGAATGTTATTTAGTTTCATATGTTGGACTAGACTATAAAATGTACACTCTATTAGCTGTGGCGTGGAAGCAGATCAAGTCCTCTGAGCATATTTGTCATGCTGCTACACGCCTATCTTCACTTGAAGTTGAAAAATGAAGATCCCTTGGGCTAAACAGGGCCTTTTGGAGGGGTTTTGTTGAGGTTTCAGTTATGCAGGCACAATCAAAATGTCTGATATGAAGCATGGGTGACACGACAGCCATCCCCTTTGCAAATGCACTGTATATATTTCATACATTAGGGCTTGACTACAGTAGGAATAAAGTTTATTTTGTTTTGCTTGTAACAGATACACTTTGGCCAGTAGAAGTGAATTCATTATCCTTCTAACTTTCACTTATTTCACTATAATGGTTGCCATATATGCAAGTTGGTACTCTCCACTTGTGATATTATTGCTTTGCCTTACTTTTTCCACAGAATAGCATTAAACTTATACATGTTGTTTTGGATTTTTTTGCATTACATATATTTTTACTGCTCAAAAAGACCTTGAAAAACTTGGTTTCTTATTGCCAGCCAGGTCACCTCCCCACAGATCCGTCCTGTAACTTAACCTGGTGGCCTCCCATGGTTGTCTCCATGGAGAGCCAGGCCAGAGTCATGCATTGTTGTAACCATTCTGATAAAAACTGTTTGTTTTTCTTTCCACAGTGATTTGAGCATGAACAACATAACTGAACTGCCAGCCTTCGTCTTCAAGAACCTGCCCTATTTGGAGGAACTGTGAGTACTTGCCCCCTGGTTAATGATGTATTTACTTTGTCCCATGTTGAGATAAGGGCTTTAGCTGCAAGATATGCACCTGGCACTTTGAGTTATTCCTAAAACAACATATGCGTAATGCACAGAGGCTGCTCTTCCTCTGCGCTGTAGGTCGCTGACTAGCAACTGCATTTGGCAACAGTCACTCACCATTCATGAAATCAGGCAGTTATAAAGACATACTTAAGCTCTATCAAAAAAGGTGAGACAGCGTCTATTTACCGTCATGTGACATCCTGATTTGTGCTTTTAAGGGATTAAGAGTGGCAACAGTTCTGTGGGGCCCTACAGCACGGCACCATCTAATCTCACTGTGCGGTTGTTATTTCTCTGTTCTTTAAATGCCCCGCTGTCTGGTGCAGAGGGCTTGATAAAAATCAGTCTACCTGATATCAGGTAACACACGCAGCCCTGTGAATGACCAGCAGGCCTTTTGTGGCAGTGTTTTTCAAAGCTCTCGTGCATCTTTCAGCCCGAGTCTTCCCCTTTTTCTTGTCCGTGCACAACTCCAATCTGCTTTGTCAAAGGGCAATTTACTTTTCAGCGCATTGTGTGGAGGAATGCAGGGCAGGAAGGAAGAAGGCAAAACAATGGTTACCGAGGTAACAGGGCAAAAAGACCAAACCCACCTAGTTTCTCCCGGGTCTTTTGGAGTGTGGGTGTCCAACACAAGTCTCAGGGGCCAAATATACCCATGACTCACTATTTTTGGTTCCCAGTGATATTTGAGATGTATTTTTGCTATTAACAGCGACAACTTGCCAATATAAACTCATCATAGGGTGCAATATGCATCATCTCTGCCTCTTAGGCCTCTGTGTTTTGCAATAAGTGGGTACAAACGTTTGACAGCAAACCATCTGTCTCTTTAATTTGATAATATCAAACCTACATTGTGTAGAGATGGACCGATACGGGCTTCTTATGCAATCTTGTATCAGCGCTAGAGGTGAGCGCAATGAATGTGCTTCTGACTAGATACTTGTATATTTTGGCAGTTTGAGTTTGGACTTTGGATGAATAAATTAATTTGTAAAATGGTACTGTTATGTTTATGTTAGACATTATATTAGAGGTCATTTTTATTTGTTTTTAAATAAAAATGGGTTGAGTCATACTTTTGCTATATTGCCAGCCCAACTGTGCGAAATTGTAATATTAACCCAAGCTACAAACTTACGTAAATGCCAAATGAAAACTTGTGTTAGTAATAGCTTTTTTATATTGGCCACATTATACGGTAGCCTTTCTTAGTTTGGCGCGCGGCTGCCTTTGATCTCCACTATCACTGAACTGTCACTGCGGTGTGTTTTTGATCATTTGTGATTGACAGACCATTTCTGATCCTCATTCTCTTTCCCTGGGAATTAAATTGTGAACTTTGGTCGATGACTTTATCGCTGAAGGGCTGCAGCACTGTGAGTGAACCAGAGCATGAGGCCTTGGGGCAAAAGGAGAAGAGAGAGAAGACAGAGACAGATCAGGCAGCTACGAGTGAGCAGACCTTTTCTTATAAGACATAACACAAGCAGAAATAACATCGCCTCCTTCGTAGTCACGCAACTCCCCTCCGGCCTCAGTAATCCCAGCCAAAGGCACAACAAAGCTCTGCAGACGTGATGACAGCTCCTCAGCAGTTTGTTGATATTCGTGAAACTTACCTGTGACCAATAAATCAGGCGAGTGAAAGCGTGACATCTGGGCTATGGCTTTATGGTTGGGAGGTGCCGAGTGTTTGTTTTTGTACTCATTTATATATAGTACGGTGGAAATAACTCATCTTTAATGTGACATATTGTTTTCCATCGCTTTTATTCCTACATCATTGTTTATAAATATAGGATTTGTTGATGATTTGTTTTGTGAAATTGCTTTTTTATAGACTGTAGTGTGTTATGATATGTTTAACTAACATTTTCCATCTTCTTGTAAAAACTGCACAATGGACTGAATTGTGTGTGTGTGGTCACCTCTCCACAGATCTAACCTGCAACTTGGCCTGGTGGCGGCACCTGCTTGTCTCCATGGAGATGTATAACTTTAATGCCATACTGGGGAAAATTCCAGGCAAAGCATTTACATCTCTATTGAGGCCTGTCATACTATATCGACTTATCGTTTAATATATGAAAGCTGAACAATATACTGTATTTTGGGGCTCAATATTTATCTTTTGTACAATTTCTTTGCAAAAGTGCCATTTTTTGCCATTTTATGTAATAAGGTAAGATTTGAGCTGTAGTCTATGGCTGATTATTGGCTCATTCTTCTATTTATTTGTTGTAGTTCAGGCCTTTGGTGATACAGTTTAAAATTTAAAAACTTACTGGATATACTGGATTTATCTTGCTTTGTGTCAGTGGCATGAAGCAGTTTCAATATGATCATTTACAGCAGCATTTCTCTATAATATTTCAAAATTTGTTATTGTGACAGGCCTAGTCATAGTTACAGTTAAAAGGTCAGGTAAAGGTCCTACATGGCACTATTTTCTGATCTATGTTACATACCTGGAGTTGTATTTTGTTTCATTCACACATGACACACACTCTGTTCCACCTTGTGATGTCATGTGGTATTACAGGAAGTGCTCCACTGTGTTTTTAAACTCTACACACCTTCGCTAGAATCATTTGGATAATTTCAGACCTGGAATTTCCTATTTCTACTGAACAAAAGGTAAAAGGTTGCTGTTAACTTTAAAACTGTTGCTTCAAGGTGGAACAAAGCATTCTGAGCTTTGTAGATGTAAACAGAGTAATAACACGTTACTAAAACATGTGTGAATTAAACTAAACACATCTTTTGATTTTTTGATGAGGTAACATCATTCTAACATGGCTTAAAGCTTACAAGCGTCAATTTTGCATAATATAGGAGCAAAATGTGCTTATTTAACTGTCTGAGAGTGTATATAGGTGTGGGTATATACACCAGATGCTATTGCCCCTGTGCACTGGGTGGATCTCAGTGCCTTCCCTCCTGACAAAGGTAGACATGTGGGAGTGGAGTTTCACAAGGAGAGGATTTAAGCTTTTCTCTTCCTGAGATTTAGCACATTCTTGGGTCTGGTCGGTCCCTGAGGCGACACGTCCTGAGAGTGCTGAAAGATGCATGAGGTGAGAGCATCTTTATGTTGGGAAACTTACAACGCTGGCCATGATTTAAACTGCAACCTTTAATGGACAATTGTAAATAAAAGACAATGCTAATAAATCAACAGAATTACTTTTGTTCCCAATGCTGGGGTTTCCATTTCAGGTTTCTCAAATGGATCTGAAGTTAATGTTAATAAGCCATACAAATAAAACAGGCACTGGCCTTTATACACTGAAACAAAAGGACTATTCCTTTAATTTTATTGTGAGTCCAGTTGTGTCCTATGTGATTTCAAGTATGAAAACATACATAATAAAATAAAAGATAATTAAAACTTTACATATTTAATAATCACATAAGTAATCATGATATCAGTTATGGCCCAGATAATAATTCTAACCACAAGTGACCTGATTAGGTTTGTTTGTTACTATATTGCCTTATTATTGCCTTACTATTGCTTTATTTATTACATTATTTATTACGTTTACGTTTACCTTATTTATGTATTACTTCAGTACGACTGGGTGATGAGTTTTTCTGGAATTGATTAATAACAATTTATGTTTTAATTTTATTTAGTCATAAAATGGCTTTGAATACCGTATTTTCCGGACTATAGAGCACACCGGTATATAAGCCGCATCCATCTATTTTTTTTTGTAAATTAAGAAAAAAGTTATACAAGCCGCAACCCCGGGCTATAAACCGCTGATATCTATGTTGAAAATGAGATATTTACTGCATATACAGAACGATTTTGTACTGTAAATGTACATTTATGTACCTGAACAGATTCTTTCTGAACAGTGCCTTTTAACACGGCAGCAACTGTGCTGATTAAAACGAGGTCAAAAACAGAAAACAACCGGTAATTGATTACCTTCATGTCTCCTGTGCAGTGAAACCACAAGTCACTTTAATCATCACCGCTGAATTTGACGCCAAGCTTACGTGCAGCAGCACGGTAGAGGTCTGCGCGGGACACAATTCAGTCCCGCTCCCGCCCGCTCCGCATTCTTCAGTACCGCTCCCGCCCGCACCCCCGTCGTGCGGTTGCGCTCCCGCCCGCGCCACAATAAGCTTTCAGAATGTTCTTTCAGAATGCTCTTATTACATCCATGGTCCCGCGCCGCACTGTTTTGTGTTGGGTCCCGTGTGTCCCACGGGTGCAGGGCTCTACAGCGGTTTCCAACGGTTTCTTCAACTTAAAACTTGCATCATACAAACTCCTTTGTGTGCCTTTCATGAAGGGCGAGGATTTGAAAATAATTACCAGTTAGTAATTTATCGTGCGTGTTATATCTGCTAAATAAAAAGTAGGGTATTCTTCTTTGTATTAATTTAACGTCTGTCTTGTTTGAAATTCCGGTTAGAGCGCCCCTAGCGGTAGAAGAAAAATCAGATCAGCCACTCCGTTCTAAAAGCCGCATGGTTCAAAGCCTGGGAAAAAAGTAGCGGCTTATAGTCCGGAAAATACGGTACATACTTCTAATCAGTGCCATTTATCACATTTTTTTCCTCCAGTCTTGTGAGGGATCCAAACCACATAATAATGATATTAATACATTTTATTTATTTAGCGCTTTTCAGGACGCTCAAAGACTCTTTACAAAACAAATATTAACACTGCCAAAAGTGCAATAGGCAGATAATACAGTAGAGATAACAACAGTGAATCATATGTTTTTAATGAAAGAGCCTTGGCTGTAGATCTCTCAATTCAAAAGCCCTGAGCTCATCACTGCCAATTTGAAACAACTGAAAAAAATTGTATAACTGTGCATCCCTATTTCCCATTTACTTCTGCTCCCACACTTCCTGCTTCGGGGAGGGCATCTGGCATAAAACATCTGCCTTGTGTGATTGCTTCTACATTATATTGAGTTATGCTGTTATAAAGTTCATTAACATGGCCACATGGCTGGTAGCGTGTGACAGTGGCTGCGGTCTGTGGGTGATTTAAGTTCTCAAACTCTGAGGTCATATCAACAGAGCGATGTTATTGGCTGCAGAGAAACAAACATGATTCAACAGCTCCAGGCAAGATTCATGTCACCGTAGACTTAGTTTGATTTATGTGCCTTATTTAGATGTTACAAAGAACTACTGCCACTGAGGTCTCCTGCTTAAAACAACAGAATAACACAATAGCCCCATTTTGATAATAAGATAATATTAATTGAGTTTTTTTCTTCACTTATTTCTTATGCAAATACAATGGAAACATTTGGAGACATTTAACGACTGAAAACAGGTTAGGCACACACTGAAGTTACCTTTCACGGATTATAAAGCCATAATGATAAGGTTGCGTATAGACTTACATATGACATGCTAACAGTTATAGGTGTGTCAGCTGTCTGCACCACTGCTCTTTAAGAAATTGATTTAGTGTCACTGTGTTTTTCCTGTCATAGCCTTATCTATTATCTGCTGTAAATCTTTGTTTATTATTTTTGTTCACTAACCCAAAAAAATTGTAGAGAGATGCACCCATTTAGATACCATTCAACACTTGGGTTTTGAACATCTGCTGTGACAAACCAGTATCAGTGTGAAGGCTTAAGGCTCTTATATGCTATTTTTTACTTTTTTACCTGTACCTTATTAGCAAGTGCAATTTATATGAAAAAAGAAAAAATACTGTGGGCAGTGTTTTACTTAAAGGTGCACTGTGTAACTTTTCCATCTCCTTGTCTCCATGGGGATGTGATTGTTTGGCCTGGAATGTTTCACATTACTGTATTCAACTTGGCTGTTTTACATTTATTCAATTACAGGTGTTCTTATTGCTGAAAATACCATGAAAAACCGGCATTCTTATGCGCCTTTCCACAGATCTGACCTGTATCTTGGCCTAGTTTTGTTTCTGTTTATCTTGGACATAGATGACTTTGATGCTTTACTGTGGAACATTCCAGCCAACGGCTTCATGGGGAGCAGTTGGTAGACCCTCCACAAGAAAAGTTACACAGTGCACCTAACCAATGTTGATCTAATCTTGATATCAGTTCATTGTATTATTATAATATTTTTAGAGTAACATTGTGCAATCGCTCTATTCTATGTATAACCTATATGTATAAGTGTTATTGCATGATTAAAGACAGTTGGAGGGATCATGGTGTCGACATAGATTGGCAGCCATGCTTCATTTGTTTATTTTTCCCATATTTGTTTACATTTTTTGTGCTGTATACCTGCACAGACTTACCCCCTGTATGCTTCAGGGGCATCTGGACTCCAAATGCTGTGGTCCTCGTTCACACCCAGCAGCTCTTGTTGCAGGGAATTCAGCCTGGACTCAAGTTGCAGAGTGATAAATCTGCTGCTAATCTCCCAGGCCAGATAATATACTGGGGATATGTGCTCCGCTCAGCTTGCACCCTCCTTATTTACACCCCTGTTTCCTATGCACTTCCTCTGCACCCTCCAGGAAAGGGTGGAATGCACCATCTTTAAACGTCCATTGTGCTGACTGAGTAGATGCAATATGGGTATTAAAAAGCGTTATTAAAATAATATCCACTATAGACACGTAGTTTATGTGGCCCCTGGGATCCGTGAATAGTGAGTGTGAGAAGGTCAGAAGGCGATAGGAGCCGGGGAGATCCAGGACCAACCTAATCTGCCGGAGGTGACGGACGAAGTGACAACAGGCCGTGGCAAACACCCATGTCTTTGACACCCCAGGACGAAGCGCAGGGGGTCTCTAGTGATGGGATATACTCGAAAGTCTGTTATTTTTAGGGAAAAAATACATCTAAATAAAATACCCTCATTGTGTATCAAGAAACATACATGTACATTTGTATAATTATGCCTTATTTGGCACCAGTCTCTTGCTAGATTTGCACTTATTTTGAGCTTATTATTATTACTTATTATTTATATTTTTGCTCTTTGTTATTATATTATATTGTGATGTGTGAGCTACTGTGTTTGAATAATTTCCCTTGTGGATCTATAAAGTTTGTCTTAGTTTAAGTTTTAATAGTTGTTTATATTATATAAGTGTTTGCCTTTTAATTCATGTATTTCATTATTATTTCCTTCTTTAAATATTATGTTATTTTTTGTCTTTTGTTTCAGTATGTAATGTGATACAACTGCACACTTTCAAGTACAGAGTATGAAGTGGAAATGTGGAATTATTTAATAAGTAATAATAAAAAAAACATCCAAATGTTGAAAGTGTATCTTATATTTGTTGTTTGTGTGTCTTTCAGGCGTTTGGCAGGAAACTACTTGTCATTCATCCACCCTGAGGCTCTGTCTGGACTCCATCAGCTCAAAGTCCTGTGAGTGTGGCCTCCTCCTCCTTAAACCTGCTGTACAAAGACCCTCACTTAGACTGGTCCTGTGAACTTTTCCACTCACACCGGAGAGCAAATATTAGCACAAGACTGCTAACACTTGGGCCCTTTTAGTACACTGCCAGAAGACTTTATCTACCTATGACTAATTGTAATTGTAAAACTATTTTTCTTTGCATTTTTGGTGTAAAAATGACACACAACAATTTCTTGATCATTATCTACAGCGTATACACTAAAAACATAATGTGGCTACATGTTGACTCTGTCTTAAGCTAACATTGCAGAGTGCTGTTGACCTGCAGTTGAAACTTTGTATAAGAAGCACAAACACTTGGGGAGGAAACCTTTTTTTCTATATTCAAATCTTAAAACTACACAACTGAAAGCAAATCCAGTGTTATGTGATGATAAGCAAGAGTGGTACGACCATTTTGTAACCATTGAGGTCTAAATACAAGGAAGTCTTTGTTTTGTTTTTTGGGGATGACGTCTTTCTACTAACATTTATTCTTACTGATGGTGATACTTTGTTCCAGAGTAATGGAGCATAAATTGTGTACTAAGCAAGCATAAGAAATGAGACATCCAGTATATCCAATGTTGTTAACATGGTTTTCCTTTTCTTTTCTGTAACTTGCACTTATTTAAAAATGTATTTCTATTACCGGTTGTTCTTGTGTACAATTTAAAATCTGTCAAGAACATACATTTTAGATAATCTCATAGCATTTCAGTGCACTGGGATTTTCAGAACAACTCAAAAAGTAAATTAATGTGAGAGTGTGGTGTTGCCATAGTGTATTTGTTGTGTATTTTACACCTCATCAAAACATACGTAGTTGTGTTTTGTGTCATTCACAAATGTTTGGGTAACCCCTTATTATTAATCTGTCAACATATCAACCGTTAAAGTGATTTGCTTACAAATTTACACGTTAACAGCTACCTTTTATCTTTTGTGTAGTCGAGGTTGGCAAGATGGAGCCGCTTTTTCAGTTTTTCGACAAGAACTCAGCCTAAATATGCAGAGTTTGTGTGTTTAATATGTGTAAATAATTCATCAGTTTTATATAGCGCTTTTCTGGACACTCAAAGACGCTTTACAGAGCATTATTCATTCACTCCATACCCGGTGGTGGTAAAGTACTATTGTAGCCACAGCTGCCCTGGGGCAGACTGACAGAAGCGAGGCTGCCAATCTGCACCATCGGCCCCTCCGAACACCACCAACACTCACGCACACACCACTTTCATACTAGGCAATGTGGGTGATGCGCCTTGCCTAAGGACACAACGACAGTTTTTGTGACTGGCGCCCCACTGTGGCACCTGGAAATCCCAGTGGTCTCCCATCCAAGTACTAACCAGGCCCGGCCCTGCTTAGCTTCTGAGATCTAACGGGATCAGGCTTTGACAAACCGGTATGGCTCTAATTTCTAAATGAAAGAAAACACAACTCCAGGGATGTTTGTGATGAGCAAACAACATTATAACATAGATCAGAAAATAATATGTGCCCGTTAAGACCGGCAAAAGAAACACATCAGTTTGTTTGTGCTATTTTTGTTCTTTTCTTTTGTTCTTGTTCTTCTGAATATACATTTTTCTTGCAGGATGCTTCAAAACAATCAGCTGAGGACTGTGCCGAGTGCTGCGCTGAAGAACCTCCACTCTCTCCAATCCCTGTGAGTCATGTGACCAGGCTCCTGTTGTTGGGTTTAAGTGGGCTTTTCCTTTATGCTTCCAACATACCAGGGTCTAAACTCTGATCACTGCTGAGAAACTTAATTATGATGTATGTCGTTCAACAGTGATTTTGGCAAAGACCTAAATTTGTTTTCAGAAAGCTTAGTCATTATCATACAGTGAAGAGGACCATGCTTTAGTATGAAAAACTGAAAGCGGTCAAAAAGGCCCGAAATATAATAAAAGTCCTTTACTGGTTATATGGGATGGGTCAATGCGTTTCAACACAGGAGTGGCATAGTTAGGGCATTTATAGTAATTATAGCAATCATTAAGTGACCATCTTTAATAAATACTTAATAATTACAGCTTTTAAAGTTCTGTAAATGACAAGTTAAAGGTGCAGTATGTGACATTTCTGGTAAAGGGTCCTTTAACTCCGTAAATGAGTTGGTGCAATCCCTTATTCATCCAGGAGTGGTCCCTGGTACAAATCTTGACACTGTTATTGAAACTGATATTTTTCAACTACTATCCGGAAAAATAATCTGCCTTTAAAGTCTTTTCTGCTTCTTTGCCTGAAATTCAATTAAAAGTGTTTCATTGTTCAAAATACCTTTGAGTGGGTACGCCTCTCCACAGATCGTTTTTCTTTATTTAACCTTTACCTAACCAGGTAAAATGTTTCGGATCTGGTTTGCAAATTTGTCATATGGAACCACTTGTTTATCTCCTTGGAGATATACATTTTTAATGCCATACTGTGAGACATTCCAGACAAAGCAACAACATCTTTTTGGAGACAAGCTGGAGGTGTACCCTCCACCAGAATGTTACATAGTGCACATTTATTTCTATTTTAACTATTTCTCTAAAAGAATCTTTAGGTGTGGATTTGTGTGTTTACTTGTTAAAGAACAAAAATGCCCCCAGGGGTCAAGTATTTGCGTAACAAATGTATGCAAACAAGATCTTGCTTAATTTGGTTTTAGACTGATGTCAACAGAGCAGCTTTCGCACCGTGAATGACAGCCTTTTAAGATCTGTCAACATGAGTGAAATATATGTATCCTTAAGGTCATAGTTGCTGCAGAAACACTTCCTGCTAGTCTCCAAATGTCCCTTGTCCAACATTAAGGCAAATTCTGAGTGACGAGAATGGATCACGCGGTTTATGTAGAAACACACTTAGATCTGTCTTAATTTACACTGTTTAATTTACACTGATGTCATAAAGACTGTGCTAGAGCAATATTGCACAAGAACAGTGACAATGTTTGAGGGTTGTCAAAAAAAACGAACACCTCATTACTAATCAGTACTAACACACTAGCACTGAAACTAGACACTCATTTAAAAGGCCTTCTGAACTATGTTATAATGTTGTTTCCTAATTACAAACATACCTGGAGATGTGTTTTGTTTCATGTTGTTTAACACATGAATCCTGCATATTTAGACTGAGTTCTTCTCTCAAACACAAAACACTCATGCGGTAATACAGGAAGTGCTCCACTGTGTTTTTAAACATCATTCACCTTTACTAGAGTGACTTCAACCCTGGAAATGACTATCTCTACTGACCTAAAGTTAAAAATGACCACTACATGACATCACATTGTGGAACAGAGCATTTGGGAATGTAGTCACAATTCCAGGTATGTTTTTGAGGAGGTAACAAAATTCTCACATTGGTAAAAGCTCACAAGAGTCAACTTTGTATAATATGGGACCTTTCAACAATTATCATTTCTGAAATATATCTGACTTTTTGTTAATATTTTTAAAAGGGCCTTGATCAATATTGGAACCAGCATTAGACCTCATGCTTTACTGTTTTGTATAGAAAGTTACATTATATTGTTTATTCTTAGTACTTCTGACCATAGTAAATTGCTCAAATCACTCCAGAACTTACAAAGAGTATACCACAGTTATAATAATTTTTTTTCTACAAAGGTTTTTTTATGCAACTTCAAAAAACTGAAAAAACAAACAAAAAGAAAACAAGAAAGTAAGGACAATGTATGTGTTGCTGGGTACATTTTAGTGATTGGCTTCATTTTAAAAATTATTAAAATTAGTTTTCTTATTTTCACCTTCAGCCCTTTCTATTTCTTTAAAAAAATGTACTAATTAATATAAACAGTACATAGATATTGTCCTTAACTTCCTCTGGGTTTAACAGATGGCTCAAGTAATATTCCTCTGAAAATGTTTGTAAAAAAAAAAAAAAGTGAAGGCTTCATGTCAATCAACCCTGTTTTTCTTCTAGCCCAGACACTTGTGGAATTTTGAGGGAGTGTGAGAAGAAGAATTTGAACTAATGCTTCAGTGAATAGTGAGACTGAAATAGTGGAAATTATGTTACTTTTTGAAGGTACATGAGGCAGCGGTGGTTCAGTACAGGACAATGTTTAGATGGGAGTGTAATAGGTGATTCTCAGTGCAATAAACTAAACGAAACAAAAATTTAAATTAACTTGGCTTGAACTGACACTCAACTGGGGTATCAGAAAATAAAATACCCCGATACCCAGATACTAAAACCAGTATCTCCAGTATCAAAACAAGATACTCATTTGAACAAGTATTGATAATGAAAAAACAGTTCACCTTTCCTGAATAATTTTAGAATGGGCTTCATCTATATCAGAACTATAAACAACATGGTTTATTATTGAGACTGCTTTGTTGTGTTGAAAATTTAAATTACAAAAAAAAGAGTGTTGGCATTGTGATACTGAAATTAGTATGAAGTATGGAGCCTTTTCCTTTGGATCTCAAAGCACTTTATAACTTTCCTGGTGATCCCACTAACAGTAAGAATGCAAGTTATCAAGGTATTGGATTTGATGTGCAGTACCTGAAATTCAAATAATTCAATTCAAAATAGTTTATTGCCCTACTGTGGAAAATTCAAAACAATAATTATTCAATGATGGACTGACTCCTCCAGAAAAAGGACATGACAACACTATTGCAAAGGAGAAGTTCAGTTTGTCAACTGGACAAGAGTTTTTGGTTGAAGACATTTCACCGCTCATCCAAGCTGCTTCTTCAGTTCTGAGCAGCAGTTTGGATGAGCAGTGAAATGTCTTCAACCAAAAACTCTTGTCTAGTTGAGAAATTGAACTTCTCCTTTGCCATGGTCTCTACTTGGATGACTGAGGGATTTGACACACATGACAACACTATTCTCTTTCTTAACATACCTTTCTTCATTATACTATGTTAAACAATACAGAAAATATGAAAGATCATGAGTTCCTGCACAATGTTCACTGTGAGAATCCAAGGACAAACATGAGACGGCTCTATTGTAAATTATATGTATTACCCTTGACTGGAAATCTGCCAACTATGTGATTGTGAACCAGTGTCTTGAGCACATAATTCTAGGTAACTTTGTCACTAGTATTCTCATAAATGTGGTTAAAAATAAATGCTTCAGACTGGATTGCCCTGTCTGTGAAAATGGTGCCACTCCAGTGGTTAGAAGTCATCATGAGATTTTAAGGATTTTATAACTGAACATAAACGCCTTCTGGGCCATTATAATAAAGCTCTATTATCTAAGGACATACTTGTGTTGACAGAGTGATTTCAATGAGTAACCGCCCCAAAGTTTGGACCACACTGAATACTAAACTCACTTATTTTGATTGAATGTAAAAGACAAATCTCATGTCAGATGGCACGTACAGTACATATACACATACAAACAATATATTACATTTAGTTTCAGATGGGACAAGATCTCGTGCCACAAGATCTCGCAAGATAAAATTGCATATGAGATATAAGATTGTACAAATATGTGGAAAATAACCTTGTGAGAATTCTTTTCAATGTGTTTACATTTGGCTTGGGCAAAAACTGCTGCTGAGATACACATCTATATAGACACGCAGCCATAGTTTAAAAAAGCAGTGCAAAATTGATGCAAAAAATAAGGTCAGTATTGTAATCGGAAGTGATCGACCATGGGGGCACTTCACCCATCCCTCTCTGTAACTGCTCCTGGTGGCCTCATCATTTTAGTTTTTTGAAATGTTCATATTAACCTGCTCTACATGATAGTCTACTTCTGTATACAGTCTGGTCTCTTACCATCCCAGTTTTTACAACATGTTCTTGCCATAATATAACATTTGCAAGCACATTGACAGTCCAACATTGTCTTTTTATTGTCTAATATCCCATATTTACTCCTCTCATCCACAGGCGTTTGGATGCCAACCACATCACCAGTGTCCCGGACGACAGCTTTGAGGGGCTACAGCAGCTCCGGCATCTTTGGTTGGATGACAACAACCTGACGGAGGTGCCAGTGGCTTCTCTCAGACACCAGGCCAATCTGCAGGCCCTGACTCTGGCACTGAACCACATCTCACACATACCAGACAACGCCTTTGCTAACCTGACCAGTCTCGTTGTGCTGTAAGTCTCATTTGTTTAAATGGGAGTTTGAGTCATGGTTGTCAGCTCCGTGTAACATAATTTCTGTATCGAAAGCATCCACTATAAATCACTTGTGACATTTCCAAATATGCAGATGGTAGTCTGTCTGCACTGGCTATGCATAGGTTTTCACAATAATTACTATACTGACTTATCCTTCAATAAATTAAAGACTGAATTAGCATTTTGGGGGTTAATATTTAGCATGGATATTTTTTATTTGTACTAGTGGGGATCTTTCTGTTATTTTTCTGTACCACAAGAACATTTGAGCTGCAGAGGGTTGAATAAATTTTTTATGACTCATTCTGGTTGTAACCAACTGCTAAAGTATTTTATTCACCTATTTATTTATTGTAGCTCATGTTTTTTAACAATATTGTACCTTTATAATAGTTTTTGGAGGATGCTTTAGGGTTATTGTGTCATTGACAAATTAGATTCACCATTATCATTCATCATCTATATTTTCTTCAGCAGTATATCACACTCGTTTTGTGTAGGTGTAGTCAGAATTGGAAAAGCATAGTTAGCAAGCATGATTTACAGAATCTGTCTTTGCGATTTGGTGCAATATAAAACAAGGAGTCATAATAGTAAAAAAAATGAAAGAATATAAAGGCAAAAAACATATAATAATATAATAAGGTGGAATAAAATCAACTTTGATTAAATATACATATAAAAAAATGCAATACACAAAATGTATATGACAGCAGCTCTATGCAGCATTAAAAAATTACAAGGTAGAGTATACCTTTCCAGTGAATTCAATGTCGAGCCTTCAGCTGCCCTCTTGATTTAGTTTGAAGATTGTGTCCTGGTTTAGACTTGGTTTTTCCAAATAAATGAACTGTTTCATAACCAGACACTCACCATAACACTCTACTGTTATATCAGTTCTTTTTGTTTTTCTGTTTAGTTTTAGATTTGTGCTGAGCTGAGATATGTGTTTTCATGTCCAACCATCTCTCAGCATGTCAGTATCTTATCAGCCCAGTGTCAGGATCAGTCCTTGTGGATGACCAGTTATTCTTTTTGTCATAAAGTGATATTTAACATCTTCTTCCTGATAACAGTTACACAGTGTGAGTTTTGTTCTTAATTATATATGTTCCCCAGCCATTTTGAACAACTTCAGTATTAGTTACACTCTTCTATTTAAGTTGTAGGCATAATTTAATGTGATGTAATGTAACAGCAGTCATCTTGAACTACAGTCTTAAGTAGTACACTGTTTGATATTAATTAAATTGAACATCCTCCACAATTGCTCTGATAGTGGCCCTCATAGGCCTATATCCTAAATAACTCAGCAGGACCAACCTGCTGGTAGAGTTTGTAGGCTTAATTAAAGAGGCACACTGTTTACAAAAATGACCTGAGGGAGAAGTAGTGGGAGTCGAAATCATCAAGCGATAAGTATTTCTCCAGTAAAGACCTACATAAACTCCAGAACAGCTGTGTTATGGCAGAGAGCGCTTGTATGTCCGATTTAAGGGCATTTCTGGTACAAACATTAACCCACTTTAAGATATTTATAACTTCACATTTAGGACAGTCACAGGGGTCACAAGTACCTGTTGAGTCTGTCCAAGTCCCATGTCGGGATAAAAGGAGAGGCTGTATCAGGGAGGTCATCTGGTGCACAGCGTATGCCATATCAATAGTATTTAATAGACTGCAGCCAGGCCTGGACCAGGATGGACAACCAACAAAGCCAAATATATCTTTTCAAAAGGACCATATCATGTCTCCATGTAACCACACATTTCTACATAAATTAGGCATGTTGCAATAACACAGTTTGAAGTGAGATTTACTGCCACTGAAAACAACATGATTCTTTATGCCTCAAAATAACCCTGGAGCAGGATAACCTGTTTAAAGCCATTTTGAAACTAACATATGATGAATAAAACATCAACTGCAATGAATCAGTAAATAGGACTATTAAATGTTTGTAGTTAATATCTGTAGCTATATTTCCATAACATTTTTGATCCATTATACAGCTTAAAATGTGAATGTACTAAAAAAAATCCAGATGAGGACACATAAAAGATACACAGGACAAAGACTGAAAATAAAATGTGCATATACTGATCTGGTCTGACTAAAATCTTGTTGGATAGTGGCACAAGTCTGGCACTAATGATGCGTCGTGTTCTTTATACATCCAGTCACACATAAACAGAGGTGGGTGCAGAGTGGTTTCGCTTCAGGCCCAGTGTAAACTCATCAGGATAAACAGGAAGAAGAGCCCTGTTCAAGTACACACTCAGACACACCTGATTCACAAACCACTGCTTCTCGCAAATGAACTGAGCTTTTGTCATGTAAGCACTAATCCACAGACTTACTGTCTATTCACATCATTTTGCATCAGACTAGTAAGGCTAGATGCTTTTAATTGTCTTACTTTTTGTAGGATATGTTCTTTAAAGAGTAGTTTTATCAGAACATACTCTTGCTTAAACATATTCTACTAAATTTCTATTTAATATGCTACTACTATTACTACCACTACTACTACTATCCATAGTAAACTATACTATATACTTTTTAACTAAAAAAAAACAAAAAACGACCGTTCACATTGCAATTAGAAATTTAAAACATTTTATATCTTTTGAATGGTGTAAAGCTCTTAAAATGTTGCATATATCAGGAAGTTGAAGCCCATGAAAATACAAAACATACAGATAGTGCTTGAGTAATACATTTGTATATATTTATATGTGTGTACTGTACTGATGGTTTCAACGCTTTGTCTTTTCCCAGGCATCTCCATAACAGCCGCATTAAGGCCATAGGGGAGAAGTGCTTTGCTGGTCTGGTGAATTTGGAGACTCTGTGAGTAATGTTTGTAATAGCAGTGTGTTTGTGTACATTAACAGCTCCCCGCCCTCTGCTGCTCCACTCCTCCAGACATCATTGTGTCCACTTCCGTCTTTAATTGCTCCAGGATAAATAGAGCAAAGTACACGATGCTTATCGACTGTGCCCTCCCACTGTTCACTTCCTCCGGCTGGAAAAAGTCTGCCTTTTTAACCAGTGTCACTCTTCCTGAAAATTGAGAATTTAGTGCATTTTAAGCTTTGGTCCCATAAATACACTTACTATCCTTAAAGGTGTAAAATGAAACATCTGAAGGCTTCCTCAACTGATTTGGTTCCTTGGAATGTTCCACAGTAAGCAAGTATTTTCATTACTTAATGTGGTGTTATATAGTATTCCAAGGAAAGAAATCAGTTGAAATCAACATTTCAACAGTAACATCTCACCAGAGAAGTTACATATTGCACCTTTAACACAATTTGAGAAACAGTCATAAGTCACTAACCTTATTTAGAAGATTACACTGCAGGTAACTGGTCAGCCATTTTTGTTGGTTTTGTGGTTATTTTTGTAAATAGTTGTTATAACCGAAGACAATATACTCAATATTCTAATCTGGCATATCTCCATATCTCCATTATTATCCACCGACAGCACGTGGCTAGAACCTGATATAGTAAATAAATAATGGACCAATGGATCAATATGCTTATTATTAGCATTTAAGACAGTAGCAGAGGTAAATTAGCCTCATACATGAAAACAGCACAACTTATGTTTAGTTTCAGCTGTTAGACTGTGCACATACTTAAAATATGCAACAATTTTGTTACTTCCTGTTCCTATAATTTGTGTTGCAGAGATCTTAACTTCAATAAGTTGATGACTTTTCCCAAAGCGATCGAGGCCCTGCCCAAACTTAAAGAGCTGTGAGTATCTATCCTGCTGGAGCTCCCTGAGGGGGTCCATTTTGTTGTGGGACAATGAGGATAGTCTCTACATAAAGAAGTCCTGTCACTGCATATAAAGGGACTCGGATATAGTGGCTAACTGGAGCTGGCTTTGAAATTAGCTGTACAATTCATTCATTATGTGGACAAGAGTCTCATTTGGAGCACATTCCAGATGCCTTTACTCAAATGTGACACACAGTATATAATTAACTTCATTTACTGCCATTTTAAGTTTGTGCAACTAGAAGATGGACTGTAGTTTAGCAGACCTTTATTACAAATTACATCTAGACGTTAAAGTAATAAGTATACAGATACATTCTTAATTTTGCTGTTTTTTTATATGTTTAACTAACAAAATTAATATTCAACCCTGACATTATCTTCACAAAAGATACAACACAATGATACGCAAAGCTGCCATAAAAATGTTGTTAAATCTAATCTATATCTTATAGTGTTATAAGTTATGGATCTAAACAGTCCCGCCCAGTTCAAGGGTTTCTGCAATGTAAACTTTGCAGAATGACAAGAAAAATCATAATGTTTTCAGTCCAAAAATATTGTAATAACTTTGCTGTTTATAATGTTTCAGAAACAGATCTTGTGATGGGCTCCATACAAACTTTATTGTCAGTGATAATGTTTACTGCTGTGTGGAGCCAGTCTTGATTGTCTCTTTGACCTTCTTCCTGCAGTGGCTTTCACAGTAACTACATTGCTTCCATACCTGAAGGGGCCTTCCATAACAACCCCCTGCTACGAACCATGTAAGGTCACTCTCTGATCCACTAATACTGCGCTCAAATACACTAGACACACTAATGACTGGGACAAATACCAGCGCGGTCTCTCTGTGTGAGCCTCATGTAGGACACAGGGTTTAAAAGTTTGCTACTAACTCAACAATAGTGTACTTCAGACTGGTAGGTAACTATAGGATTTATTGCATTTGATATAAAACCAAAGCAGGGTAATCAACATAAGGTGAGATGACTTTTTGCTGTTTTTCAGAAAAAGCTAACAGTAAAACATAAGGCAGTATTGTTTTAATTATTAATATTATTGAAGAACACAGCAAAATATGAAGGATTTGTGTGTTAAACATGTGTGAATGAAACAAAACACAACTCCAGGTATGTTTGTGATGTATAAACAACATTATAACATTGATCAGAAAATTGTCAAATCAGGCCTTTTAAGATTTTGAACCGAAAGCCTAATTTTCACTGTAGCTTGTGTCTTATGTTCACTCACTCTAAAAGTTAGTGCTGTTCAAACCAGCTCATTCAGAAGCGTGTCCAGTGTCCAGAAGATGGTGCCATTGTAAACTACTGTAGTGTGACCTCTTCCTTTTGTGTCACAGTCATTTGTATGATAATCCTCTGTCCTCTGTGGGGGCCACGGCGTTTCAAAACCTGTCTGACCTGCACTCACTGTAAGTACCCCTGCTCCCCACACCCCATACAAACCACAATACACAATAAAATGTACATCAACATTAGGCAAGGCAAGTTTAATTCTATAGCATGCTTTACAGAATAAGAAAGACATTAACATCACAATAAAAACAAATGAAAACAAAATTAACATTAAAAGAGAAGAGTGCTGAATAAAACCCTTTCAGTCAAATGCACAGCTAAACAGAACCGTTTTGAGCCTACATTTAAACATTGTCAAAGTAGAGGCCTCTTTTACAGCTTTGTTGTGGGAAAAAAATATAGATCTTGAAGAAAAAATAATTAATCCATTTGCGAAGCCCGATGAGTTTTTAGAATACAGACAAAGGTTAATTTTCTTACACCAGATATGGACAGGGCCTCGGCCTGTCCTGGCTAGAGACCAACAGCCTCTCCTGTCCAGCAGTATGTCCCGCCCAACGTCAGACCCCTTCTCTCCATCTCCCCCCAGCATCTCCTCCAGAGCATCTGAGCTCTGACTGTTTATACAGAAATACAAGTTACATAGATATCAAAGCTGAGTGACTTTTGTTTCACACAGTTGTGCTAATCAGCTTAATTTACATTTGAGAACAGCTAAGATAACACAGGGTAACACAGGTAAGGGTGGAGACAGTTGTGTCTGATGAGCCTTTACACATGCGAATGACGGATCTGAAGTTAGAAATCACATTCATTTACACAAAGACAGAGTGAGAGAAATCTTTTTACAAAATAAATTTCCATTGCATCTTCATTAGAAAACTCTTAACAGGTTGTGTTTACTCTATAGAATTTAAAGTTGCCCTGCATAAATAAGGCAAAGCAATAACATCTCCATGGAGACAAGTAGCTAGCGAACCCTCCACCAGAAAAGTTGCGCAGTGCACCTTAAACTGTCAAAAAAATGTAAAAAACAAAACAAAATAAAAACTCAAATATCATAAATTCCAAAGTTGTCTTATTATTTCTGTGATTTGGATTATTGTAGATTTTGACAATAGAGTGAGAAAATCATTTCACCTTCACATGAACACACTCAGTATTACAGAACAATTAACAATACCATCGCCATTTTCAGTTTAATAGCAACTTCTACCATAGTGTTTTTAGCTCTATCACAATTTTAAGCTCTGGGTTCTATCACATTACTATTGATAAACAAATGGTTCTGTGGACTGTTTTATTCAGAATGCTGCGTGGAGCCAGCAAAATGGAGAACTTTCCCATTCTCACCAACACAAACAACCTGGAGAGCCTGTAAGTATCATAAGCATGTCTGTATTTTTTTTACAGTTTTATTTTTTAAAATGACGCATTCTGTTTTTATATTTTCAGGACATTGTCAGGTACCAAAATATCTACAGTCCCTGCCCATCTGTGTGATGACCTCAAGCTTCTGAGAACTCTGTATGAAACAATTCACTTTTTAAGTATTCATGTGTACATTAGTCTAGAAAAGAAAAAAATATTGAATTAATAGTCGATTCTATTTCAAAATAGTACTTTATTGAATTAGAACCAGTATAGCATTGAAAAATTAAATTATCTCTTCAGTAATTTCACCTAATATAAGAGCGTAATAACTTCACTCAATTTGAGAAAAATACTTTACCATTAATTGCTGGGTTTCAGTTGACATCACAACCTTCTGTTGGATATACATGTATATATTCAGATCACAAATGAGATAGGAGTCAGGTAAAATGTTAAAATAATAAAATGCAGATTTTTGTTGAAACAGGCCAGATGTATGTATGAAAATGATTATAATGATGGTTTGTTCAACAGGGACCTCTCTTACAACAACATAGCGGAGTTGCCTTCCTTCCAGAGCTGTGTCCGACTCCAGGAAATGTAAGAAACAAATGACTAAAAAGTAATAAGTCTTAAGTTACGAATAAATTACTGATGAAATACAAGAAGTAGAGTAATGGTAGTTTTATAATATTCATTGTTTTTTTTTATTTTCCAATTTGCAGAAGCTTCCAGCATAACTCCATTCAGAAAATAGACCGAGACACTTTTCAGGGTCTCTCTTCTCTGCGTTTACTGTGAGTCAGCCACCACAACACAACCTCCCCAATGTTTACAAGTCACACACTGAGCTATGTGCTATTGTTTTACAGAGACCTGAGCAGGAACCAAATCCGGGTCATTCACAAAGATGCTTTTCTCACACTGTCAGCACTTACCAACCTGTGAGTATTACAGATAATGTTTGTAAAGGTACCACAGGTGTAGGGACATATTACCCATTTCAAAATGTATGGAAATTGTTGAGGTTTTCAAGTGAAAAGGCAGATTAAACTATCCAGTCACTCCCAAAAACACCAGTTAAGGCTTTCCCTGCCTTCTCTTTTCTGTTATTGTGCATTTAAATCCTTATAATCCCTATAAAATAATTAGTTGATTAATAAATAATAATAGCAGTAGGTGTGGTAGTAAGGCCCCAAACACACTGAACGACTCAGCATTTACGTGCCTAACCTCGCAAAACTACAGCCGCACATGAACAAGAAGACAGCCACACAGCATCTCCAGCAGGACGTATGTCACACTGCCTCTGTGTTTGTCTACAGTGAAAATAACTGAATAGTCTTGTATTTACCGTCTGCACAGGAAGGCCACAACAAATGGCAGGATTTCCAAAGTAAATTTAAAGCACAAATTAACAGTCTTTCTGAACCTGGGCTCCTTCAAACAACACCTTACTGTCCCAGGCACACATTGTGATGATGGTAAACAACAAATGCATGTTTTCTATGTAATTTGATTGGAATACTCTTAAATGCCTACACCCCCCTAAAGCATAAAAAAGGTTGGATTCTGTTTTCTGAAATCTATGTTTGCATCACGTGCTGCATTCTAAAAAATACACGTCCTAAACCTGCAGTTTTTATGCGCTCAGAAATACACGCTCAGTGTGTCCTAGGCCTAAGATTGGCAGTAGTGATGAATAATTATAGTAATAGTAGCATCTGTACCAGCCATGTGTATAGTGCCTTTCCAGATATTTTTGCTAGTCATTCTTAACTTTAAATACTCCACGCGTAATTGTGCTTTTCTCCTTCATGTCCTTTAGTATGTTGAATTATTTTGTGATATGAAATGGAAAGAAAGTAGCAGCAGCACATTTTAATTTAATTAGTGTTTGGTGAGTTCTAAAATAGCTTTTGTGTATTTAAAATTTATTTTGCAGAGATCTGAGCATGAACTCCCTGAGCCTGATTCCCACGAGTGGACTGAGTTCACTGAGTCAACTCAAACTGTCCGGAAACCCACAGATGAAAAATGTGCTGCCTGCAAAAACACTGCCCAAACTCAGGTGAGGGACAAGTGCCACTTTTATGTAATTTATCGATACGTTCAGGTCAAATAAAAGCTTAATGTTAATAACTGGACTGTAAGGATGTTATGCAGGGACCAAATGCAGCTTCATCTTGACCCTCATGATTATTGGTGAATTGGTCTAAACTACCATAAGCAGTACATTTTACTGTAGACCTCTACCTGAATCCATTATAAATAATACATTTTATTTATTAGGAGCATTTCTGGACACCCAAGGTCGCCTTACAACAACATAAACAAATTAAGTACGATTTAAAACATATATTCAAACCCTATTAATAATTCAACGTCACATCAAACATTTGTGTTAAATACATGTACCCGTTTTATTTATTCACTGTAACAATCATCTTATGGCCCACAATCGACCAACTGCTTTGTCTGTGTTTCAATATGTGCTCATTGATGAAAAATGTTTGGAATATCACATCCCTAATTTCATGTAATGTAACAATGTCCACTTCTCACTGTATGGTTGCACACTTGCCTCATGGTATCAGAGATTTTGTATTATTTTATCATATATTGCTACATTCCTTCTTTATTGTATAATCTGTGTAAATTCATGTAAATCTATGTAGCCTGTTTTAGCTTAGGACCACCATCTGTTTTAATGAGAAATACAGGTTAATGACTTGAGCTAAATCCACCAGCTGAAACATTAAAATGAATAAATGTTCGTGGCAAACTCATTATTTTTATGTTTTCCTGATGTGGGAGTTTTGGGACACTCTGGAGTACAGCAGAGTGAAGACTTTGTTGAATAATTACTGCATTTTTTGTAGGTCCATCTCTGTGCCCTATGCCTACCAGTGCTGCGCTTTTGTCGGATGTGATCAGACAAGTTTAGAGGAAAATGATGCAAAGAAATCAGGTGGGAAAGTCCAACACTCTTATTATTAAATGTAGATCAGATAGATAAGCCAATCTTTATTTGTAACACACTGGGAAATTCCACTAGGGCTGGGTAATTAACTGAATTTTAATCATGATTGAGATTAAGTAATTTCGAATCTTCAATGATTCATTTTATTAGAGAGGTCCTCAGCCAATCCATGTGGTTTGGAGCAGAGTTCAGAAGCTGGAGGAACAACTGAGTGTTAAATGAATCCTAGTCAGTTTACTTCCAGGAAGCTAAAATTGAAAGACATGTGTTGGGTTAAATAAGTAAAATTTAATTTAAATGTTTAAATGATTCCTGTTTGTGTATTGTAATTGTGATTCATTCATTGTATATTGTATTATATATATTAAGCTCTAAATAAACTAAATAATACACTACTATTGTAGGTGGAGAAGAAGTAGAAAGGATCTCAATGTTAATGCATTGCTCCCCTTCACCGGGTAAATATTTAAAGTGTAACATAATTCATGTTTAATATTTAGATCATTTTCAACACATTTTTTGTACATTTCAGGCGCCTTTAAACCCTGTGAGCACTTGTTGGGTAACTGGATGATTCGTCTGACCGTGTGGTTCATTTGTCTAGTGGCTTTGGTGTTCAACAGTTTGGTTCTTGTTGCCACATTTGGACCCACTCACCGAACAGCCCGACAGCCCTACTCTCTGGCCCCCAGCCTGCCCCCTGCCCGGCTGCTCATGGGGCTGTTGGCACTGGCGAACCTCCTCACTGGACTCTACGTGGGCATCCTTACTGCTCTGGACCTGGCCACATGGGGCTCGTTTGCTTCATTTGGGGTGTGGTGGGAGATGGGCCCTGGCTGTCAGATCACAGGGGTGCTGGCGGTCTTCTCCTCCGAGTGGGCCATTCTGTTGCTGGCATTGGCTGCGGTGGAGCGGAGTGCGTCTGTGCGCATTATTCTAGGGAAAGTCATGCTGTCTCCTCGTAGGAGCAGCTCTCATGGAGGGTGCTGGAGAGGGGGGCGGCGCTTCAGTCTGGTCGCGGGGGTCTTGGCTCTGCTGGCTGCAGCTGGAGCCTGCCTGCCCCTCCTTACCTCCAGTGACCAGGCCTCGCCCCTGTGCCTGCCCTTCGCAGGGGTCGACAGTCCGGCTCTGAGCGTTACTGTGGTGCTGGTGCTGCTCAATGCTCTGGCATACCTTTTCACGGCTGCAGTTTACACACAGCTCTACTGCCACCTGGGCCGAGTGGAGTTGGCCGACCCAGAGCAGTCTGGGGCCCTACGGCACGTGGCCTGGCTCATCTTCACAAACTGTATCTTCTTCTGCCCCGTCGCCGCCTTCTCCTTCGCCCCTCTCCTCACGGGGTCTGCCGGGGGGCCGGAGATTGCCAAGTCTGTCACACTGATCTTCTTCCCTCTGCCCGCCTGTTTGAACCCTGTGCTGTACGTGTTCTTTAGCCCAGCCTTCAGGGAGGACTGGACTCGGCTGCGCGGCCTCAGAGGGGCGTCCCGAGAGGTCAAAGGTGAGGGTCAGTGTGACGATGGGGGCGGGAGCTCAGAGCTGACGGACAGAGGCTCTTCCACACTGGGCTCAGAGTGTGGGCTGTACTCTCAGCTCTGTGCAGAGGTGTGTGAGCGCTGTGAGGCAGCCCTACACGCCCGGACCTGCCCCTCCAGCGCCTCGGTGTGCAGACACTTGGTGAAGGCGCACAGCTGTCCCACCCTCTCGGGGGCGCCGCTGTGCCCGCGCACAGAGGGCTTTTGGGCAGATAGCGGCACGCCTCTGGCCCAGTCAGAGTATGCAGACGAGGGTGACTCTTTTGTGTCGGACAGTTCAGATCAGGTGCAGGCTTGTGGCAGGGCCTGCTTCTGTCAGAGCAGAGGACTGCCACTGGTACACTACTCATACAACATACCTCGAGTCAAGGACTGACAGGTTCTGCACTATCGCAACAGAGACGCTTCAGTTCAATGTGCCAACTACCATTTAAAAAGACTACAAAAGCACTTAGGTATGTACTTACTGTGTAAACAGAAATGCAACCATTTATTTAAAGGGATCTCAACGAGTGGCGCTATTAAGGACATGTTTTTACTCTAACTGAGCACATCACGTTACAGACTTAAACAACAGTGAAACACCGTCACGGTGCCTGCCTCTGGATCTCATGTTGTCAGACTCAGTTTTTGTTATAAGCTTTAAAAAGGTTTTATCTGTATGCTTCTTGTTAATTCCTAAGCAACTTCACCCCAAAATTATTTTTATTTGGATGTATGATTTTTATAAGTGAAATGTAGCATGTGTATCATGTTTCTAGGTCTGAGTGTGAATGTAATTTGAGGTGGTCTCTTTTGCCCTTCGGTTGAGGACACTGTAACTTCAGCAATAACTTGTGTACGTCTGTGATGTTAATCAGCACAAGAATGATTTAGTTCCACTCCCTGGTCCGTGAATAAACACCTCTGGTTTGGTGTAACCAAGACTAAGAATGTGATTAAAGTAGCAGATTTCACTGTTTGGACACAGCTCCCATGCTCCATGCTCCACGGGACATTATTTATTGTTGGAGCAGCAGGAAAGCCTGAGAGTATTCGGCTGTGGAAATGGCCTTTACATTACAACTCTAATACACCATAATTCAAAGGATTTACAAAGTAGAAACAATGTTTTTACATGCGAAAAAAATATATATTTGGATTATATAACCAAATACATCAAGAATCACATAATCAGAAATGTTAAAATATAAAGCTTATCAACACTGTTTTCCAGTGTACACAGGAATTTATGAGAGTTATCCCAGTTTTCCTGGTTTTCTGTTGGATATGCATCAGACAGGAGCTGAGTCAGCATGAAACAGGCCAGATATTGTATAATGAACTTTAATAAACAAAATGTCAATCTTCAGTCACATATCAGTGTACACCCAATATTAGGAAAATATTACAGTGAATGATGCAACAGTCTGAAGATCCACTATGAAAACAATTTGATCAGCTGTAATTGGAAATGTTCCCTTTGATTGGGGCTGGCTGCAGGGTTAATGTGGAGAGTGGGGCTGCAGTGCGGCAGGGTTCGGTTGGTGTTTGTAGAGCATGACTGTACACATAAAGGTGGGTCCGCCCTTTCAGCATGTATCCACAAGTGCACGTCATGTGAGCGCTCAGGAATTTAGGCAATGTTCATTTATAGTTCGTTCAATTCAAACTTTTTATAATCTGTTTAGGCATTGTAATTTGTCCTGTTTTTCTGTTGATTCCAAATGTGTGTGATGGTAACATGATGAGTGCTTGTAAATCTGACAGAATAAATGTAATCAAGAATGGGACGCTACATTAAGGAAGCTACCTCCATAAATGCATAGGCTGCGCTTTGTTTCATAGCTTTTTGCTTTATGTTGACACATGTGTTTTTACCATATTGTTCTGATTCAAATGTGGGAGGTTGTGTACTGTATACTGTGATTATTTTGTTAGCCAAAAAATAAACTATGAATTATTATTTTGTCTTTTATAGATGGGATGAAAGTATAAAAATGTTTCACAGAAATTCAGTCTAAATTAATTTTGGTCATGTTATCCTTTTTGACAGAGATCCCTAGGTATTTTTGCTCTAGTAAAATTTGTTCTAATTGTGAATAAAATAATTTGCATAAATTGTGTGTTTTAATATGTACCTTTTTGTACTCCATTGACCTATGTGTAAAAACACTGGTTGGTTTTGATAGAACCACACAGAGCAGCTTTTCCACTGAGATTTTACTACTCTTTAATGTTCCTCAGTATAACATTAAATTTCTTATATTTTCAAGGATAATTGTTCTTAAAGTTTAAAGAATTTATAAAATAAGTGTTCTGTGCACAAGTTCAAATGCATTCAGAAATATACAGATATATGTTACAGTTTACATTGTATAACATTGTATAGAGAAATATAATAACTCTAAAATGTCAACTTTTTAAATGCATTTTTTTGCTTACATGAATGCGTTGCTATGAAGGAAGGAGGCAGGAGCTAATTGTACATCCTACCATTTAGTAATAGAGCAGGTGTTTGGTAAGAACTCCTCCTCCTCTTCTGGTAGAACTACTAGCTCCACCTTCAGATCTTTTTGGACCTTAATGACATCAACATTTGGAGTGCAGGATTCATCTGCATTGCCAGCGGTAGAGATCAGGTCTCCAGGTTGGACCATTTGCAGTTCAGTGTTTTTCATTTGGGGTTTTGACAATGCAATAACAGTCTCAATGTTAGCCTTGAGCACATAGGGCTGAGGCTCCAACTCTGTCACTGAAGGACTGACGCTTTCTGGCAGAGTCCACATTCTGGACAGCTCAAGTTCTATAACCTACACTGTTTTTTTAGTTTCTGCTCTTCCTGTTCTTCCTTTTCTTTCTGGAAACTGAGATCCTCAGTTACAACGGTGAGTCTAGGCTCAGACTCATTATCAGGGTCCTCAGTGTTGGTCAGCAATGTCAGGGGCTCTGAAGTGATAGTGGCTGGGGCTCTGGTTCTGGGTGGTCTCGAGGATTGACTAGTTCATCAATTACTGTCTCCTCATTGTGCGCTTTCCATGTGGGTTTGGACCTCACTGTGTTTGAGAACCAAAACATCACTGGGGGAATCTGTCAAAGGCTCCAACCTCTGTCTACCTCAGCCTCTTCCATCATGGCTGCTGTGCGGCACTCAGAAACAGTTGTCGAGTTTAGCCTCACACAAATATATATCCTTCTCTCTCTCCACTTTTTCTCTTCCAGCCACTGTTTCTCTGCCTCTGCAGCCTGTCTGTGAGCACCGATATATATGGGCTAATAAAAAAAGATTTTAAAAATTATAAAGTTATTCTTATATTATTTCACAAAACACCATAAATCCTATTAAAAGCTGTTCTATTGATCATATAAAATGTTTAATAGTGAAGGGTGAGCAAGGCCCATTGGTGAGCAGTGTTTGAGCATCGATAAACCCCTAAGACAACAATGAGCCATGAACAATGTCTGGGAGTCTGTGGTCGCTGCTGCACATCGTCAGCAGATCAAGAAACTGACAGCCTCTATGGATGAAAGGATTATGACAATAACTGAGAAGAAGGGTGTCTATATTGGTAGGTGATTTTTATTTATTTATTGAAATGTCAAATGTTCATATGTAAATTTTGAGTTGTTTACTATTAAGACAAATGAAAAACAAGTGAGAAAGGAAAATTTTCATTTTTCATCAGGTCATAATTCCACACATTAATAATTGCCCAATAATTGTGCACAAATAGGGTTTCCCCAAAGAAAGCCAAGACTTCATTTTTGCTTTCTTAAATATTCAGGTTTGAGGTTTATTAACATTTTGAATTGACCAAGAGCACTGCTGTTGTTCAATAATAAAATTAATCCTCATAAATACAACATGCCTAATAATTACGCACACAGTGTAGAGTGAAAAATAGCCTCCCTGGACTGCATTGAGACACTGTGAAACTTGATGAGGTGGTGAACCCTGTAGCCTTGTGTATTTTAGCTGTAGTCTGTGTCAAAACACCTGTAAACATAGACCCACAGTGACATGGGGGCTATGTGTGTTATTAGCAGACATGACATATCCAAGGCCCATGCACAGATCCTTTGCAGCTGCATGTAGAGTGCCTATGGGAAATATTTACATGTGTGGATCAAAGGGGGCAGTGTTGAGTGATAGTGGAGCTTCTGCTTTTTTAAAACACGCCATGTGGTTCTCCTCTGAGCTATTTAGACCCCTGTCCACACATCACACATTCCTCACACACAGGGCTCTGCTCAAGCTTTGTTCAATAAAACTAAAGACCCCCACAACTCCGCCGGAAATCTGAGGATCAAGAATATGCAGTTAGAGGTCTATGTCTACCCTGATTTAGTAGCAGAAAAGATATACTGCACAAAAATCACATTGTAACCCCACTGCTTTATTGTTCGTAAAGCATATTTGAGTGTCCAAAAAGAGCTATATGAGTCTTATGTATTATTAACAACTAATTTAATGCTCAGAGGTACGTGAGTAATTTTAGTACTTTTTCACTTCTAATTTACCTGCTTGTTTTTATGTTATTGCTTTCCTTGGAATGTTGTTAAACTAATCTCATTTTATAATCTTATTACTAAAAATACATTGAAAACTATGCATTTGTACGGTAAGCATGCTCCCCTTTCCATATATCTGACCTGGGCTGGTGACCACACCTGCTTGCTTCCATGGATATAGACGATATATGAACCTTAGGAAAACCACTGACGTAACTTTTTGTGTTGGAGAGATAATATCCCCATTTATTACACATGGACAAAAATAGTCAATTTTATATTTTATAACATTTAACATAGCTTCATATTGTTAAACTAATGACACATTGTTCAGAGGGGAAGAGCCTGTGATTGTGAATGATGATAATTTACGCAAAAATATGGCTGAATATTGCACACATTTCACAAAACACAAAAGACATACCGGTACATTTTGGCAAGAGCTAATCCCAGATGAACAATAAACATGGAGTCCACAGTGACAGCATGCAGGAGGGTCTCAGGCTGCAGATTCTTTTTTCTTAGTGTCTTCTTTGGTGATTTGAGCTGAAAAAAGTCAATAATGAAAGGTCAATTTTACATCAGACAACAATATTTTTTACCTATTTAGTTTGTTATTGAACTGATCTATTTTTCACTTTCACTACTCCTCTTGGTACAGACCATTTTAATAGGCACACCATGTAACTTTTTCTGATGGAAAATCTGCCACCTGCTTGTTTTCACAGAAATGTTATTGCTTTGCCAGGAATTTCTCAGTTTGGCATCAGAGTTTGTGATTATTCAATTACAGTTTTGTTCTGTAAATGGGATAAACTCTTCACAAATCTGATCTGTAACCTGGCCTAGTGGCATCATCTACTTGCCACCAAAAAGCTACATAATGTACATTTAAGATGAAGCTAAAGCAAATATACATAACTGCGTATCATAGACTGTATAAAGAAGTGGAGTATGGGAGTGTGACGTCACTCATAGTGTTCAATTCCAGTCAAATGAAGCTCATGAGGCTAGCAGTTATAGGAGCAAATTTGAAACTGAGTTCCATATAAGAAATAGGAATTTATTTACAGACAAAACAGAGTCAATGGAGCCAGAGGCGAGCCTATTATCACTTCCTATTTGGAACGCGGAGGCTAGTGGGTTAGCTATGCCTATTTATATATACAGTCTATGGTGTGTATGCTTTACTCACAGCGCACTTCCAGTTTGCATTCCACTATGTCCTCCCCACACTCGTTGACTGCTTTGCACATGTAAACTCCTCCATCAAAGGGGCAGGGCTTTCGGATCTCCAGGGTCAGGATGCCTTGTTTACTGAGCATCCTGTATTTGGCCTCATTTGAGATGTCCATCTTGTTCTTGTACCAGGTGACTTTAGGCTGAGGGAGGATACACATGTCAGAGATAACAGGCCAAACCTAAAGCAATATCTTTTGGTATTTACAATCCTTCCTGCCTCAGTTTGAGCACTTTATTAGGTGACGTGTTGATGGGAGAATAGACAGTTGATTTACAAGTCCTTAACTGGTGACAACATTTAAACTTATTATGTAGCTGTAAAACTTAGGAATCCCTTTAACTTTATGATAGATGTTACAATTTTGCACTATGTGAAAAAAATCTCAATTATACAACTACTATACTACTACTATAAAGTAATGGGTGTGGTGATGTTATCTGTAAACCAACAACTCCAGATAACATCAACACATTCAATACTAAATTGTATAATTGTGATTTTTTTTAGGTCACAATACAACTGTAAGAACTGAAAAATAATACAAAAAATCAGTTTTTCTAAAGCTGGTCTGGCAATAGTAATACATTAAAAAGTAAGTGGAAATACAAGATTTCACTTTTGCTTTGTTCAGTAACTATGAACAATCACTAAATCTGGAACCTCTGTTAACTGTAATGAGGGCATATTGAGAGCATTACCTTGATTACTATAAATCAGTCGATCGGGTGAAAACATAATTAGGTTAATAGGGCAGGTGTATTTGCAGTAGTACATGACCCACCTTTGGTATACCCCTCACAGCACAGCTGAGTGTGGCGTTGTATCCTGCAATAACAGAGCGATTCACCAAAGGACGAGTGAACTTCGGGGCCTCTGTGAAGTCATGATCCTTGTAGTTGGGCGGCTTGTACTCAATACCTGAGGAGAGGAATGGTAAAGATCAAGATGAGATTAACTAATGAAAGTGGAGCTAAACACCTGAACGGCACTACTGCAGTCCAAATGAGCTGTTTAACAGGGCAGCGCCAGGAGAACTAAAAGGTTTTTTTTTAGGAATAAGGGATAGAAAGAGAAAGAGCAATAAATAAATAATAATAAGTGAGCCCCTCATAACATCAGAGGTGTGTGATGTCACAGGCCTCTTAAAATGCAATGGCTGAGTTTGAACATAGTTGACTTTAAAAGTTTAGAATAAATAATTTCAGACCTGTTTTCTGGATATAAGCGCTGTCCTTTGTGTTGCATGGTTCAAGACTGAGGCCCACGAGGTTGGCAGCATAGACACGAAAGATGTATTCATTTCCCATAATCAAGTCTGACGCCACACAGTGAGTCCGTCTGTACTGTTCATACACAGTGAACCACTCCTGATGAAAAGAATAGACCATTTTAATGTGCAATGTAATGTACAACTTTCATATATAGTTATTCATTTTCTATATTTATTCATATATTCATAGGATCTAGTTGAATGCACAAAAAAGTGAGGTCAGGTATTTACTTTACACTAAATCAAGTGCTGCTACACAACAGCGTCTGTTTACTGTTAATATGCATAAAATATATTGCTGCTATATGTATGCATTAAATGTATTGGGACTAGTATTGTCAGTCAAGATAATAATAATAAAATAACATAGTTCTTATCAATTCATATATAGATCAAGACCATTCTAAAATGATTAACAAAAGGTCAGATTGCATCTCATTTATGTGAATTCTTTTCTGTATCAATCAATCAATCCTGTATCAAGTCTGAATCTAATTTTGATATTAGGTTTAATATGTTTAAATACATATGACAAAAACAGTCTTCAAAAGCTCATTGTAGATATGTCTTTCAAGTCCTCCTTTACATTGTGTGACCAAAAGGAACAGGCTTGTCATGACAGCTCAAGTAGACATAGAAAAGATGTGACAGGTGGACAGGTATCCACACACTGAGGCATCCCCTTTTTAATTGGTAACTTGATCATGTTTTTGTGTGAATGAAATTAATGAGCTCTAATGAACAGCCCAGTGGAACATGAGAAGGAGTCGTGCAGAGCGGAGGAACAATGGCGTTCGTCAAAGTGCACTAAGTCGGAATGGGCCAAGGCCCAGGATAAGATTAGCACATTCTTGGCAGCTTGAGGTGCTGCATAGTGGAGCTGTGCCTGTGTCACTGCTGCACATGTGATTAAAGTACATAGTCACATGTATGGAAACTTGTATTACTTTACTTTTATACTTTTGAACAGTCATTTTATCTCTTTTAATCACTGGGTCTTGAGGAACAAATGTAATTCTGTTGTGTTTCTCTTGCATGTTCGAATTCCAAATAAAGAACCTCTAACCTCTAACCTTTAATGGTGCACTATGTAACTTTTTCTAGAATGTTCCACAGTATGGCTTTAAATGTATTTCTATGGAAACAAGCAAGTAGCAAAACCTAGTTACAGCTCAGATCTTTGGAAAAGTTGAGCCTATAAGTAAACAGATATATTTAATGCCATATGTAAGAGAGTTTAAGTAATTTATCCTCCACGTACATCTCCCAGTTTAACATTGACTCACAAAAGCCATATTTACTTTCCTTGGCACACCATTGGTATACGACTATCTAAATTGTGGCATATTGCTGTCTAACTGGTGCCTACTGGCCTTCATAGACTCCCTACACTTGCTTTAAACCTCCTCCTTTGGAAGCAGAGTCAAGGGGCTTGAACACTCAAAGATCATACAATGTTCCCTTTGGAAATCATACTATGTTCACAGTTCAAGTCCTCCCGGGCCTGTTTTATTGATGGTAAATATACTTTTCCTGCTTAAGACATCCAGTTGGTCTCCAGCCTTTCACCTTCTATGTTTACCCTTTCTTGGACAAGCTGAAAACTTCTTCAACACCATACTGTGTAACATTCTAGGCAAAGCAATCACATCTGAATGGAGACAGGTGAAGGACCATCTACCAGAAAAGTTATATAGTGTACCTTTAATGAAAATGGAAGAAGCAGTGATTATAAATGAAGGTCTGTTGGTAAATAATTTCACTTTACATTGCACTTAATGGGGTAAAAACAAGAATAGTGTAAATAGTGATAGAAAGTGATTTTTGTGTTATTTATTGATATGATTTCAATACTTATATAATCTATTATTCATACCAGACCATTCATTATAAGCTCTCACAAAAGTTAATATTGCATTCTCATTACCGTACCATTGTCTTTTTTTCTGCTTTCTGAATGGTGTATCCAGTTATTTCACAGTTTCCATTATCTTTTGGCGGCTTCCACTCCAGAGCAGCATTAAAACCCCAGACATCCACAATCTTCACGGCTTCAGGAGGTCCAGGGAGGTCTATAAAGAAGACAGAATAGTTCATTTTCTCAAATAAAGAGCTTAAACTGTGTATATTATATAAAAGCAGTGTTTCATACCCACAATCTGTAGAGTGACTGAGGCTTTATCCTCCACATTTTCGATCTGCACATGGAGGTCATATTTGCCTGAGTGTTTCTTCTCTGTGTGACGGATGAAGAAGATGGTGTCGTTGTCACTGTTTCTGACGTTGGCCATTGATGAAGTCAACGGCTCTCCATCTTTTGTCCATGTAACCACGGGCCTGGGTTTGCCCTGTATCAGATATAATATAGTTTTTAGTTTTCTGCTTTAGAATTCAAATGTTTATTACTTTTTAATACATTAAACAGAACCAAAAAGGAAAAAATTAATAAAATAAAAAACAAGACCAATATAATATACATAAAAATACATTTAAAAAATTAGCATGTACTATACTTTGTAAAAATCTAATATTGAAAATAATCTTTAAAATGTAACTGTTTATTTTAGTAAACAAAAAACAATAAAACACTGAGTGACAGCAGTTGCACACATCTGCTGTGATGCCATTCTTAGAAAATGTGTTCTTCCGCCTCCATCCAGAGTTGTATTTCACATTGTTGGAGGTAGCAAATGGCATTTAATTGGGACACTGACCAGTAAAATGTGTTGTTTTACTTTGTTTTTACTGCACCTGAAATGGTATCACAAGATTGACACATTCTCCAACTTTCTTGATTAGAGTCTGACGCAGACTTCTGGGAAGCCAGATCTTTGGTCGCTCTACAAATACAGAAACATGTTATAAGTGAAAGAGAAGCGTGGTGCTTATAAATGTGCTCAGTGTACTGACGCATTATCTCCCTGATGGTGACAGGTTGAGCCAGAGTGGCAGGGGCACTGGGTCCTGCCATGTTGTATGCCCGCACTCGAAACTGCAGCTTGTCTCCGGTGGTTAGACCCCTGACGACGAGGGACGTCCTGTCTGTCAGACCCTCATGGGCTGGGACCCATTCATCAGCTGGAGCACAAACACATACAGACATAAAGCTGAGCAAACACGGGGGAAGAGATGCGTTATTACTGTTGGTATTACTGTTATTGATGTATATTTTAAAGAGGCAGAAATCAGATTAACAGGGACAGGGACGGGTCTGTTAGTAGTGTGCTCCTCTGATCTGAAAGTTGGTGACTTCAGTCCTGCTCCTATCAGTGAATACTACTGTTGTGTCATGGGGCAAGACACTTGGTGCACCTCATCCCCAGGATCTGTGTACACTGGTTTATGAATTTGTGTGCTAAAGAATAAGTGGTTCCTTCATGCAAAGTGCTTTGAGTGAATTGATAGTAGAAAAGCGCTATATAAATCTGACCATTTAAAATACAGACTCATATTTAAATCTGCCAATTATTGTACTAAAATAAGTGTATTGTTGTATTCATGGCTTGTATTGATTTAAGTAAACCACTTTTCAGTCTTCAAAAGTAATTCTTGATGGAAAGCAGAGGTTGTCTGCAGCACTTACTGCCCTCCTTGCAGTACTCGACCCTGTACCCCTCCAGTTCAGCCGCTCCAATCCTCTCGGGTGGACGCCACTTCAGAGTGATGGAGGTGTCATTGATATCATCCACACTCAGGCCCACAGGCTCACTTGTCGGTGCTGTAAACATATTTCAATATGTGACCAAAATAAGAAAATCCTCAACTGGTTCTGGCCTGTTAGTTTTGATCTTGGATTACACAGCATCCAAAAACACACATTTTAAATCAATATACTATTAAGTGCATTTATTTTCCATGTCAATGAATGACATCAGACATGAGAAATAGTATAGTATATAATGCATTAAGAAAGAAGATGACAATAGCAACATTCTTGTAAAATATAGCGCACATATCTATTATCTGGATAAATAAGCTATTATCTATTATCTGGATAAATAAGCACAAATCCATATCTATCCATATCTTGGAACGCCCTTAGAGGCAACTGTTGTTGCGATTTTGGGCGCTACAAAATAAATTGAATTGAATTGAATTGAAATGGGGAATGCATTAATATGAACTGGGCTGATAGTAAAAGCGTAAATGTAACAAATAAACACAAATGATCATTTTACCTTGGGGCAAATGTCTATGTGTTTTTTGTCTTGTCTTTAGCAGTGGCCCTGAAAGAGCCGCCTCCAGGTGCTGTGCATATTCTCACACAGACACTGTGTTTGTTATAGAGACAAAACTCTAGTTGCCCTTTGAAGCATTTCTCCTGCAATATTTATAGAGATGCCAGACATACTTATCTAATCTGCCATCATACAACGCATATGGACAAATCACGTTCCATTCATTATCACTAAGTGGATCTGAGGTTGCTAAAAGGCTCACTGATTCAGACGCAAGACAGACCTGTCATGTTGTTTTTTGTAGTAAATGCAAGCACATTTCTCAGACAGCTTAATATAACATAACATCCAGGTCTTTCTTGTACACCATTTTACTTTCATTTTATATAAAATGTTAACATGTTTTTATGCCATGTTGAGGTTAGAATATAATGTGATGGACATGTTTCTATAGTGGATTGAATCCCTTTAGCCACACATCTTAAATTAGAACAAACATAGAATTTGAGCCTATTGTGTAGTGACCACTAGTCACCTGAACCTGTGGCCTGCAGAAACCTACACCGTAAACACAAATGAGACCCCCATCCATCTTTAAATGACCTCAGAAGCTGTATAATGTAGATGTGTCTTCTCTCCTGAAGGTCTATAAATGATTTTAAAAAGTATGGTACTCACCCACAGGTACAAATGGTTGTGAGGCAGGGCTATGGTGGGACATGCCGATGCTATTGACAGCATACACTCTCATCTCGTACATCACTCCTTCAATCATCCGCTTGGCCTCATAGGTCGTGTCAGGGTAAGGGTCAAAGTTCAGTCGCATCCATCTGTAGCTCTTGGTCTTCTTTCTCTCCAACACATAACCTGTGAAAAAACATGATTAGTTGCAGGGAAAAGAGAGCCATGAAAACTTTCTAGTAGCCTGTAATAAAAATGTTTTACCAATGACAGGCTGTCCTCCATCAAAAGCTGGAGGATCCCACTGAACAACACAAGAGTCTTCTCCAACACTAAGGATTCTGGGAGCCTGAGGTGGATCAGGTACATCTGTAGAAAAAATGAATCATTAGATGAAAATACAGAAGACAAACCACATATACTGAAGTAAACCTGTATTTACCACACCATATCAAATATATGTAAATATTATTATCTTATGTTTGCCTTACCAACGACTTTGACATGTACATCTGCTGTGTCCTCTCCCGCTGGGTTTCGGACCACCACAGAGTATATGCCCTCGTCCTGCCTCTCAGCTCCTTCAATGGTGAAGATGCAGTGGCCTTTAGTGGTCTCAACATGAACCCGGCCATCTTCCTCAATTAGAACCTGAAATGTGTGAAAGATTTTAGTCCCAGAATCCCTGCGCACTATGTCTCATATGATTGGCCTAATAAAAGCTATTACCACACTGAAACTGCACCAATTTACACCAGCTGTGATGTAAAGATCTTTAAAGGTCCTATATTACACAAAATGCATTATTGTGAGCTTTGTGCCATGTTATAATGTTGTTACTTCTTTTAAAACATTATGCTTTGTTTCATTCACATGTTTGAATAATCCTTTAGTATTAATCTGTCTACATCACCTGTGATATTGTTTTCCGTTTGAGAGAAGAACTCAGCCTAAATATGCAGGGTTTGTGTGTTAAACAACATTAAAACATCGATTGGAAAATAGAATAATATAGGTCCTTTAGTGAATCATGCTTTAAAGAGAAAGGTATTATAAGCAGAATCACTTGTCATGTTCCCACTCTCAACTAATATATTTATAATAACTACACTTTAATTAGCCTCAATAACAAAAAAAAAGGTTTATTAAGAATGACTCCGGCTTAGCAACAACTAAATTGATCAACTAACCTTAACCCCATGAATGGTTACCAAGCCTGAATCATTTTCAATAAATTGCTCATTCAGTCCCAATCTTTCTTCATGCGTTACTAAGTAGTAATTATAAGTGTTACCATATTTTTCTTTTGGAATTGTATGAATAATTTAAGACTCACTACAAACGTGATACTTACAGTGTAGATTCCTTTTGTGAGCGAAGCAATCTCAGGACATGTTCCTACCTCTCACTGAGCAACATGCAGACACTACTTTGATGTGTTTTTACTGTGTAAGACATGCATGAATCAGAGTCAAAATGCTTGAGTTTTTTCTATTTGTTAATCCTTATGTGTTACAGCAGCACAGTACTGAGAATAATACAATAGAGCTTTATAGGTAAATACTTAAAAAATGCACTGCACAACTTTGTGGTGGAGGGTCTGCTATCTACGAGTCTCCATGGAGATGCTATTGCTTTGCCTGGAATGTTCCATGGTATGACATCAAACATATACATCTAGCATTTATTCATTACGGATGTTTCTGTTGCTCAGAAATACAATAATTCCTTCTGTGAACATGGGGGACTTTCCACAGATCTGAATTGTAATATATCTTAGTGCTGTAATCTCCTTGTCTCCTTCATAATAGATAGGTTTAATCTATACCGTGGAACATTTTAGACAAAGCAATAACATTTCTAAGGAGTTAAACAAGTGACAGGCCCCAGAAATAGTATGCAGAGCACCTTTAAAACATTAAAATAACCCTATTATATAGAGTAATAATTGCCTGAACATGCTTTAATCAAGCAAGCGCTCATTTAAAAAGCCATGCACACTTACGTTCCCATCCTGCACGATCCAAGAGGCGTTTTTTCCAGCTGGCTCTTCTCCATCGGGTTTTACAGAACTAGCCTATATTTGAGCAGAGCAAAGCAGCAGAAGCAACAGAGAGGATGTCAACCCTCTCATCCAGCCAGCCACCCAGCAGTTAGTAGCATTGCACTGGCCAGCTCAAAACAGCCAAAAATACATGCAGATAAACAGTGGCACGGATGGTAGAGCAGCCGTCTTATAACTGAAAGATTATAGGTTTGAATCCTGTACTAGACAGTTCAGTCTGCCCTTATGTTCTTGGGCAAGACACTTCATCCAGTTTTCTGTATGAGTGTATTGTGTGTGTGTGTGTTGTGTGGTGGTTGGACTGGCAGTTGGTGCAAAATGACAGCCACATCTCTATTAGTCATCCCCAGGGCAGGTGTGGCTACAGAAATAGTCAGTGAATGCCGGAGACGGAAAAGGTCATCATGGTTAGGGAGCGCCACAGAAATTTGAACCATTTAAATAATCATACTAACTATAACTTAAAAGTGCTATATGTGACTTGTCTGGTTGAGGGTCAGCTACGTGTTTCTTCATGGAGATTTGATTGCTCTCACTTAAAAAACAACAACTAATTTTTACTTGTGTTTTTTAAAGGTCCTATATTATGCAAAACTGAATCTTGTGAGCTTTAAGACATGTTATGATGTTATTTCCTCATCAAAACATACCTGGACTTTATTCATACATGTTTGAGTAATTCTGCATGAGTCTGTCAATGTCTTCAAAGCTCAAAATGCTCTGTTCCACCTTGTGATGTCATGAAGCAGTGGTAGTTTTCAAGTGAACAGCTCCTTTTACTTTTTATTCAGTAGAAATGGGCACTTCCAGGGCTGAAATTATGATTATGATTCTAGTGATGATGGATGTAGTTTAAAAACACAGTGGAGTACCTGTATTATGTGTGATTAAACATGTGTGAATGGACCAAAACCTGACTCCAGGTGTGTTTGTGATGAGGAAACAACATTATAACACAGATCAGAAAATAGTGTAGTATGGGGCCTTTAATGGCTGGTTTGAAATCCATTGAAAAATGTGCTTTCTTACTCTGTTGCTTCTCCACAGATATGACCTGTGGAACATTCCAGGTAAAGCAATAACATCTTCATAGAAACAAAAAAATAGTGGCCCCTCAACCAGCAAAATTACATAGTGCATCTTTAAATATAAATAATAGTGTAAATTAGACGGCCTTTACTTGTCCATATTGTACCTTTTCTCCCTTGGTCCAGATGACGGTCGGCGCGGGGTCTCCTGTGATGGGTACGTCGAGTCTCAGTTTGTTTCCAGCCACGACTATAATGGTGGACTCAGAAGTCCGCCCCATTGTGTCTAAGTGGATCTTGGGAGGATCTGGGGAAAAATAATTCAACAGTTGACAGCATATATCAATCTTAACAAGACTTCTCTTTACTCCTGAATGTGGTTTGTTTACCTTGGCGTGGCACGTAATCAATCTTCACCTCTATGAGAAAGAAAATGGGTCATTGTCAAGTGTATTTGCAGGGAAAAATGGAAAATGGAATGATTTTATATTAAAAATGATTTAAATTACCAAGGAAGTTCAATTTGGCTGATAGGTTGAAGGCGTGACCATCTGGCACGAATGTATAGTCTCCCTCATCTTCAGGCTTCACATCATCAATGGTGAGTTTATGAATTCTTTAAAATAAAAGCATAAGTTTTATAAATAACTAAATCTAAATGTGATGTAATCATAATTAAATTTAAAAAACTAAAACATTTGATCTAAACTCAACACTTAAAGCACACTAGCACTAGGTAGTAGTACTTAAAATATACAGAAAAATGAAATGCTATAAAATATTATTATTATTAGTAATATTTGTAAATTGTTTACACTACCAGTAATAAGTTTGGACAAAGCCTCTCATTCAATGTTTTTTTTTTCTTTATTTGTACTACTTTCTACATTTTATATACATACAGAAGACATCAAATGTATAAAGTAAGATATATAGAATTATGTAGCAAAGATAGTAAAAATAAAAATACTTATAGAAAAAAGAGAGAGAGAGTATATCTTTTGTTTGCTACATTCCATAAAACTATGTCATAATTTTGAGCCTGCAGAAAAAACATACATGAAAAAGTGTGTCCAAACATAAAGTGTCCAAACATTACCTGCCAATATGAGATATGTTAATTCTTTCATCAGGTTTGACCTCCACACCATTTTTGAACCAGGTTCCTCTAACAGTCTCATCTGAAACTTCACATTTAAAAACAGCCTGGTCTTTTGCCTTCACTGTCAGGTCTGCAATGCTCTGGTACACCTCCAGCTCCTTCTCTGAAATGTCAAGAAAAACACAATTGCGATGGTGCATTTTCTATAGAATTTGAAGGCACATAATAATAAATAATAAAATGTAATATGATCAGGTGGTGTCGTATATGGGTAGAGATTAGTGCAGATTATTGTATGTGGAGATGAAATGGTTTTAATATGTTCTGTTAAGATGTGTTCATTATCCTGCTGCACCTTCGTGTGTTGTATCTTAGCAACTAACACAAGGGGTGAAGTTAATTGGATTTATGGCAGAAAATAAAATAGGAGGATATGAATGCCAGATGCAGCAAGAGCCTTGAGCCGATACTGAATATTACGGGAAATAAAATACCTACAGTTATTAAGTTATAACAAACAAACTGCTATCTAAGCAAGATAGGCCTCTGCATACCACTTGAAAAGGTCATAGAAGTTTTTATGTCTGCTTGCATTCACAAATCACACTCATCAAATAACAAGAGTCTGGCTTTTGTTGATCCCCACAGAGCTGTGACAAATATAGCTGGCAGCTTTTGAGATTTTTTGCACGTACATATTGTTAACTGGGCCAACACAAGAAGAAAAATGTTATAAAAAAACAAAACAAATGTGTGTTTACTTGAATATGAATTTGAATATAACCAGATAAAATCATATATCTATGAATAAAATAAGACAAGATACATTTCAACTTAATTACAATAAAATACTGACTAGAATAAATGTTTTGATGGATAAAACAGTTGTTATGGTATTAACCAATATTATAACTATATGCGTGATTTTCTATTTTAAAATCATAGTTTCTCTATATTTACAGATAAATGTTTCATTATACAGCAGCCCTATCACTCTGGATATGAGTCACCGTGAGTGACTGTGTCCTATGGAAACAGCATGCCTGCAGTGCCATCGCAGGTGCTAGTGATCGGAGAGGGCTCCACACTGAGCACGTACGTGTCATGTAAGTGTGTGTGTGCGTGCAGAATGTGTGTGTGTGTACGTGAGCACATGACTGACACTTACCCTGAACTATGAGCTCTGCCACTGACTCGCCGCCGTTCGTCTTAACCTTATAAAGGCCACAGTCTTCTTTTGAAGCTTCATTTATAATCAGGACGTGTTTACAGCCGTCCTTCTTGAAGCGATACTTGAACGACTCATCTCTGGTCAGCTCCACACCATCTTTCTCCCTGCACCGTTAGGTACAGATACTGCTTATTCAAAGGGCAAACAGCACAACTTCACAACACACAAAAAACTTCATGCTGCACATTTTTTTCTCCTCAGAAGAAAGGTTAAAATCTTGGCCTTTTCACTGAGGTAATACGTTAAGAGTTGACCTTACAGACGAATGCAGTTTGTCACAGAGCTCTGAGCACAAATGTCATCTGTTACTGTAGTATATTGCTCCACCTCCACCCAGAGGACCCAGGCCTCCACCAAGGTGCACCTCTACCCACATGTCCTGATTTCTTCATTAGTTTACTCTTTATAAACAATTGAACTCCACTAGTTTTCTATTAAAGGTGGTAAAGCTCATTTAATTTTTTTCACTTTAGAACGTCAAAGATTGTACATTTCTAAAAGTGTCCTAATTTGAAATTAACTTGGTGTTTTTTCCTGCTCTACTCTGCTCACATAAGGAAATGAGCAGTTTAAAACATGTTGTCGCAAACCTAAGGTGCATTTAACTGTTAACATATACAATGGAATAAATAATAATAACATAGGCATAGTAGATGTGTTTTGAATGAATGTGTTGCCGTAGGCCCAGTGTTTGGTTAAGATTAGGCACAAACCTGTAATGGCTAAGGTTAAAGGTGTACTGTGTAACTTGTCTGGTGGAGGGTCTGTCATCTGCTTGTCTCCGTGGAGATGTGCCCAGAATGTTCCACAGTAAGGCCATAAACTTAAGAATCTCCATGGGCTTCCAAGCCAAATAACAGGTCGGACTAGAGGCGACCCCACTCACGGTAAGAATGGATGTTTTTGAAGACATTTTTGAACAATAAATAACACCTGTAATTGAATAAATAACATTTTACAATTTAACACCAAACTGTGGACAATTTAAACCAAAGCATTTACACCTCCATGGAGACAGGATGCTGACCTTCTCCAGAAAAGTTACACAGTGCACCTCTAAGGTTTTATGCTTGTCTTTAAAGTAAAAAAATTTTGCAACTTTACACTGAAAAAAGCCAAAGTCATGAAAATGCAGACTTTGGTGGTCTTTTAGCATGGCCGCTGTTCGTTTCCTTTAAGGGCCTCGTGCATGGAGCTGACACATGGGGGTCCTCTGGGTGGAGGTCAACACTCAGATCCCTTTCAAACAAACATGAGCGGCTGCTCTTGTTGACTAGATTTATTCTGTAATGTGACATGAACAATGTGAGCATGTTAAGAGGCAGCACCTATTATTACACTGTCGCTAACTATTTGGTATTTTAATTAACATGCTTGTTTTCTACATGACTTTTTGTTTCTTTCTATTATCTATTGTCCAATGAGAGGATAGATAATATATAACTGAAATTCAAACTATTAAATGCGCACTGTGTAACCTTTTAGTTGGGGGTCCATCACCTGCTTCCTTCTATGGATATGCCTGGAATGTCCCACAGTATGACATTAAACAGCTCTGCTTTACATTGATTAAATTACAGGTGGTTCTATAGCTCAAAAATACCTACAAAAACAGACATTCTGACTGCAAGCAGGGTTAACTCTCCACAGACCTGACCTGTAACTTGGTCAGGTTTGGACCCCATGAAGATAGAAAGGTTTTATGCCATACTGTGAAACATTACAGACAAAGCAATAACATCTCTGGATCGATGGATCCTCCAAAAAGTTACAAAATACACTTTTAATTGTTTGAATTTAAGTTACAATTTATCTGTCCTCTGATCGAATAATAGACACTTACACTTAATAGACATTTACATCATAGAATAGACATAAACGAACTGACTGCATCTAGTATGAAAGTGTTTTTTAGATCAAACTCTTCTGTATGGAGAGCTAGAACACAATTTAACATAATTAAAAATATATTAAAACATAATTAAAACTTTCTGACCATTTGACATTGGCTCCTTCCTCAGACACTACACACTCCAGCTCCACTCGATCCCCCTTCATCACCATCTGATCCTCCAGATTCTTCACTATTGTAACAGGGGGCTCTGGGCAAAAACAACAACAAGCAAGTTACAGAAACATTTGTAAATCTACACAAGCTGTTAAAGATGCAATATGTATCTTTTCGGGTAGAAAAGACCAGCTTGTCTTCCATCCAAGGAGTTGTTATTGCTGTGCCTGGATTGATTCACAGTAAAGCATTATCCAGCTTGCGTTATTTTCAATCTGGGCATTTTATTGCCACAGATCTGACCTGTAACTTGACCAGGAGTAATCACTTGTTTGTATTAATTGAGATCAAGTTTAATACCATCTTGTGAAATCAATAACATCTCCATGGAGACAGGTAGCAGAACCTCCACCAGAAAGGTTCCATAGTGCACCTTTAATAAACTAGAGCCTTACCTTTGACAAAGAGCTCTGTGGTGCACTTCTCCTCTCCCACCACACAGCTGTAGGCGGCGTCATCGGCCAGCGAGCAGTGGTTGATGGTGAGGTAGCGCATGTTGCCTACGCTTTCAAAGATGTACCTCAACAAAGAATACATCACTTTACACACTGTTCAAAGCAGTTAAGAAAAATCCTTGGAAACTGTAAGAAAATAACTTTTGTATGTTTTTTCACTTACTTGCTGAAGAAGGGTCAAGGGAGTAATTTCAGACACCATTGAAAGGACCGCAATGAACAGGGAAATAACAGAAAAGTGTTATTGGCCATGAATCACTTCTGCACTGAGAATTATATGATGGCACTCTATGTCTCACAAATACAATAACAAATCTTCCATAGATGAATTTATTTGTACCTTCCAGTGGGTTGAATTTCTTGTCCGTTTTTCAGCCATTTTACGTCTACATCTGCATTGGCAACTTCAACAGCTAGTTTTATTTTGTGCCCCTTTGTCACTTGATAAGCAGGGTCCAACTTCTTGAGAAATGCTTTTAAAACAATAAACCAGATGTGAGCTTACTTTCAGTATATTCACTTAACTATGTCACTTTTTTGGTAGGGGGTTGGCCACCTGCTTGTCTTCATAGAGATTTACCTCTAAGGTTTCACAGTATGGCATCAAACTATCTTTCAATATTGAATTACCGATATTTTTGTTTCTAAATACCCTGAAAAGCAAGCATTCTTATTGCAAGCAGGGTCACCTCTCCACAGACCTATAACTTGGCCTAGTGGAGTTGAGACTGATTTTAATGCCATACTGTGGAACATTCCAGGCAAAGCATCTACATGGAGAAAAACTTGTTAACATACCCCACACATGAAAAGTTACAGTGTGATTTAATTTTCTGTACCAACCTTCGCTTCTCTTCTCCTCCTTCTTCTTCATCTTCTTCAGTCTCTTGAGCAGTCCTCGGAGGTCTGTGATGCCATACTTAAATGCAATCTTCTCGTATTCGGAGGGAGGAGAATTTTTCAGGAGTTCCCAAATGTCCACATCTGGCTCTGAGTGCACCTGCACAGACCTGGATAAAACAGTCACATTCAGTAAAACGGTATTACACATGTATTATCTGTGTATTAAAATTAAATCAAGCAAACAACGCAATAATATTTGTTAGTGAGTAAAATATTTAATACCATCTACCTTTTCTACATCTCCCTCCCCCTTTTTTGACATTGAAGAATATGCAGTACCATACCTGTCCCCTAGGTGCTCCCAATAAGGTGATCATGATAAACGAAACAATAAGTGCTGACTTTAACAGTGACAGATCTGTCCACCCACTATTTCTTTTTGTGCAAGAATATAAATTTAAGATGCTTATAGCGGACTCTTACCGATTTGAGGGTTTTAGGAAACTGCTGCTCATTCAGAAGTTGAATTCAAGATGCAAAACAAACCAAATGCATTAAGCCACAGCAGATTAAAATGCTGACAAAAAATGACTGCACATCAAAATAATGAAATTATTATCAAATTATGAAATTCAGCACAATCAAATAGAAGAAACAAGAAGCAAAAAGGTAATTTTATGTCCAGTGATTATTCAGTAAAAGGGAAAAATATTACTTTAGTTAATGAAGTGGCAATGCAGACATGGAAAAATTTAAAATAACTGTAGCAGTAACTGATTAGCAAGATGCATGTGAGAATTTGGGTTATTTTGGTCCAGGGTATGCTCACACACATTTCTGTACTGTCATTCTGATTAGTGGGGTTGAATAACGGGAACTTACTCTCTGAGTCCACGAGGGCAGAAAGGAAACAAAAGAGACAAACACATGAGCACATTTTCATATGTAATTATAGTTACTAAATAATAGTGTTCATTCAGCTCTTCCAAATGTAATTATAATTGATAATATTGTAGAATGACCAGATTAAAAAAAACAAAACAAAAAAAAAACAAAAACTGGATATGCCCTTTGTGGTGGTTGGTAATAATAAAATTGTGAAACGAGTAATTAAGGAAAATTATTTTGCACTTGGCACTAATGTGAGTCAGTATAGTCACATTTTCTTTGTGTTTTTGTCATTGTTGTGCAGCTTTTGGGTATTTTAACTAAACAAGTGACAATTTCTGCCTCTCTTTACTGTTGGCAAGGATCAAATTGGTCAAAAATAGGGACACCTTGGACATTTCTTGTATAAAACTGGGACAAATCACTGGTTTTGGATAAATTTGCTAGAACAGGGGACACAGGGCTCAAAACTGGGAGTGTGTCAGGTAAATAGGGATGCCTTGTCACACTATTAAATATTGTTTATTCACCTCTTCTTTAACAGAGCGCTGAAGTCCAACTCTCCCGAGTCATCTTTTCCATCGCAGCTACTGCAAAGATGACAATAACTTGTATTTTGGCTGTTGCAGATTCAGCAAAGCAGCGAGCATTATTATTAGCATGATGAGCACATCCGAGCATCTGTTAGCTATAGCTTAGCTTCGGTGTCAGAGGTCAGAAGATAGTTTTAGGTGAGTAAGTTTGCTCGGTTATTTTGAAATGTCTTTGAGATCAGTAAGTCTATATTAATAACAATAATTTTATTTAATTATTTATTCAATCAAGCTATAAAGCCCATGAATCCAGTTTGGTTTGATTAGGCATGTTGTCTTGCTCTCCTGATTTGCTAGCATACATTAAGCTAAAATCTTTAAGCTAAGTTACACTGCTTTTAAGCACAAATAGCCTGCAAAACGCAAATAGTAAATAAAATAGAAAGCACGCTCAAGATCAAAACATAACATGCATAGTTTTCAATAATAAAGCTTAAAAATGGTGCATCGTTGTAGTTATTACACAGGTTAGTTTGGGTCATATGTGTGAATGACACAACACAGCATTGGTGCATTTCCTCTGGTGAAATCTTGTGGAAGAATGTCTTGAAAGCACTGTGTGATTTCTTGGCCCATGATGTATTTTCAGTACCAACAAACCAGTCAAACTAAAATATTAAGTGTGCTTACTTTGCAGTTTAAATTGAGAGTCAGAAGTAGATCATTACAGAGAGCATGTGATCACAAATTACAAATTTGTGTAATAATAACTTCTTTAAACTCACTGTGATCTCACTTCCCATATTCTCAAATTTAAAACAACATTTTAAAACTTTGTGTCTCAGTTTTTGACTTGACGTCAGAGAAGAAATAGGTTGCATTAAAGTAATCCATATTTCTTTGCTCTTTCGACAGTCAGGTTCATCATCAGTGAAGAATCAGGATGAACCTCCAAAGCCCCACTACCTTATCGAGGCTCCATGTCTCTTCTTACTGCCCTCATTCCTGATAGGTCAGCATTATACAATTATTCTTTACATATTACTCTTAAGTGGTATACTCTTAAGTGGCTATACTGTCGCCGTCCATTTTACCCATCCTTATCTCACTTTTAAATGGCTCAATTCCAATTAGGTAGTTTCTATCCAAGAATTTGAACTGAAATTACATGGGTGCATTCCCACTTATCTCACACATTACCAATCAACATTAGGACTAGAATGGGACTAAACCTTGACTAGAACATGAGTAAACTATGTCTAGATCAGAACTGAACTGGATGCAAGCCAAGCCTCAACTAGTGTGAACACAATCTGTGTCAGAACCCTGGTCTCTACCAAGAACTATGTGTGTTCATTTTCTAAGAAAAAAATGCCAACAGCATTGGCTTGCATCTCTATCAGTCAAACCATTAAAGCTGGAACTTGTGAATGCAAAAACGTTCTTCAAACAAGAGACTTACGTTCGCCTGAAGGCTGCTCTTATGTCCAAACCATTGGATACACCAGCCTCTGCAAAGAAAACCAAAGCAAGGTTCTCAAAATAATGTAAACTTATGGTGTAATATAGTATGGGATCTATAATGAAAAATAAAATTACCCACCATGCACAGTCAGGTCAAAATTACAGCTGTCAAACTTGTCTCGGGATGAAACTTCACATCTGTAACCTCCAGCATAGTTAGCCTTGGCTGCAATAATTTGCATCTCAAATGTATAAATCTGTAATCAAATGATTAAATGAAATTGTTATTAATATAATTTTTATTGCAATTTCACTTAAAACTTCACTTAAAACCATATTAAAAATGAGAACATTTGGCATACTTTACTGTTGCGATCATAAGTCTCCTTGAGCTGCAGATGTTTTCCTGATTTGCTGGCGAGGTCCATCCACTTTCCCTTGAACCATTTGATTGTGGGTTTCTTCAGCAGAGATGTTGCGTTCACTTTGGCCACAAACGTGATATTTCCTCCTATAGCACATTGTATTAAGGTCAATAATTCATGAACAACTTATTTATTTCTCAGATATTTTGGATATTTTGTCTACTCACCCACATTGACCTCTCCGGACTGTGGTTTCTCAGTGAAGAGGCCAGTCAGGTCCTGCCTTGTGTCTGAAGCTTGCCCGTCTGGAAAAACAGGGAAACAGCAGGTAACCTAAAATGTCAGTACAGCTAATAATGTTTACTTTTTACATAATTGTAAAATCACATGTACACGTAATTCAAATTCACAGCTAAAAGTTCTTTTATATTATATGTTCAGGTTAATCAACAGCCCACCCTCAGTTGTGGGAGCTGCGGTCTCATCTTTCTGCGGTCCATTTGCGGGGGCAACAGTGGACTCTGCCCCTGCACTCGGCTGCACCGGTGCTTCTGCGGGTGTCTCGGCAGGTGCCTCGGCAGGTGTTTCTGCAGGTATCTCGGCAGGAGTTGCTGCAGGTGCGTCTATAGGGGGTTTCTCAGGAGCTTCAGCAGGGGCTTCAGAAGGGGCTTTGAGAAACCAAAAACACAAGAATGAGCTATTGTACAGTTAGTGTGATTTTTTTCTACACTCTGATGTTGTCATCAGAGTGCAATTCTCACTATAAACACATTGAATCACACTATTTAACACATTTTTTTTAATGGAAAAGAACATTACAAGAATAATTTTTCATGATAATGAATCTTAGCATTCTGCATTTCCAATTCCCAATAAACTTGCACAGATTGTCACATAAACTAAATGCCCTATAATGCACAAAATTTTAAGACATGTTATAATGTTGTTGCCTCATCAAAAACACATCTGGAGTTGAGTTTTGTTTCAGTCACACATGTTTGAGTAATCTGTTACTATTAGTCTGTCAACATCTCCAAAGCTGGAAATGCTCTGTTCCACCCGGTGTCATGTAGAAGTAGTTTTCAAGTTAACAGCTCCTTTTACCTTTAGTTCAGTAGAAATTCCACAGCTGACATTATCTAAATGTTTCTAGTGAAGTTGTGTGGAGTTTAAAAACACAGTGGAGCACTTCCTGTATTACCCAATTACATCACAAGGTGGAACAAAGCATGTTCTGTTTGAGAGAAGAACTCAGCCTAAATATGCAGGGTTTGTGTGTGAAACATGTATGAATGAAACAAAACTCAACTTCAGGAAACAACATTATAACAGGGATCAGAAAATAGCCTAATATGGGCCCTGTAATCATGTTTAAAACAAATACACAAAGAGCGTTTGAAGTGGCATGCACACACTATTCACGATAGGTGCTCTCATTACTGTGAAAAACTTGCTTTTATCACTTGTGTGTTATCTGCTGTGAGCGGTTTGTTGACTGGTTTTCCATGCGTTATCGTCTGCCTCTCGTGGTTGTCCTGAACACCAGAGCAGGGCTAGTTACTCAAGAGGAAATAATGTGTTGGTGTGAGGCCCAAGGTCGTCCTGCAGACAGAGGGTGGCAGTGATAGGAGCCATAGACAGCTGCACACAGTTGCCCGGGCTCTGCGGACCACTTGTCTGGAGCCTTTCTGAGAGATTTGTTTCCACCTTATCAAATCCAAACAGCACAAGTGTTCTCAGCGACTCAGTGGAGCAGAAGTGGGCTATTGCAGAGTTATGATGGATTAAAAGGAGTGACAACGCAAAGACAGTATATAGAGACATTTAGAGTTAAAGATCATATATTACACAAAACTGACTCTTGTGAGCTTACAGTCCTGTTATAATACTGTTACCTCATCAAAAATATACCTGGAGTTAGGGCTGGGTATCATTAAGAAATTGCTGATATAATACATACTCGATACACACTTTTGATTTGATATATATATCTATCTATATCTATATCTATATCTATATCTATCTATCTATATATATATCTATATATCTATATATCTATATATATATATATATATATATATATATATATATATATATATATATATATATATATATATGATAATCGATTTGATATGGTTCAATAAAAAGTAATGGCTAAATCATGGCTGTGATACTAAAAGTCTTTGTTAAACCACTTCTTGTGCCAAGTTAATATGAAATAATTTTGTAAAATATACCAGAAAATACTCTTTGCGATATATATCGATACAGCAGCCCACGATATGGATACTGTATCATCACATTAAATATTTTTGCACACCCCACCTGGAGGTGTCTTTTGTTTCATTCACACGTTTGAGTAATCCTTTATTATTAGACTGTCTACATCTCCAAAGGTCAAAATGCTCTGTTCCGCCCATAGAGCGTATATATGAGTGGACTAAGTGAGTGTCACGCCACCCATAGCGTTTAGCGCCGCTCAAATGAGGCTCGCGATGCCACAGTTATAGGAGCGAATTTGGAGCCAGGCTCTATGTTATGATTAGGATTTTTTGATGGACAAAATAGCAAAAAAAATCAGGATCGTGTAGAGCGGGTTCATATGAACATTTTAAGACCAAAATTACGAGGTTCACTACATCAGTTACAGAGAGAGGAATGATAAGATCTCAATGTAAGTCAATGGGAAAAATGGAGAGAAGGAGCCGGAAGAGCCTCCTGGAGCACTTCCTATTTGGCACGCGGTGGCTAATGGGTTAGCTCTGTCCACTTATGGTCTATGGTTCTGTCTTGCGATGTCATGTAGTGGTAGTTTTCAAGGTAACGGCTACCTTTTGGCTTAAATTTAGTAGAGATGGGTAATCCCAGAGTTGAAATCATCCAAATGATTCTAATGAAGGTTTAAGGAGTTTAAAAACACAGTGGGTGCCTGTACCTGTATAACCACATGTCATCACAAGGTAGAACAAGGTGTTTTCAGTTTGAGAAAAGAACTCAGCCTAAATATGCAGGATATGTATGTTAAATATGTGTGAATGAAACAAAACACAACTCCAGGTATGTTTGTGATGAGGAAATAACATTGTAACATAGATCAGGAAATAATAGAGTAAGGGCTGTTTAAAGTTGCTATACCAGATTTGTGTTCACTTTGTACTGTCTGCTTATAAAGTGTTTTTAATCATCTGAGGATGAGAAAGTCTGTTGTTAGCATGCTAGTTGTTGTTAACATTACTATGATTATTACTATGACATTACTATTACTATGTTAACAAAACTCTGCTCTGGTCTCTGAAAGTCTCTTTGCAGTGAAAAATTAGAATGTAAATGAACTAGTTCTGTTTTTCTTTTTTAAAAACAGTAAAAATCAGGTACAGGTACAATAAGCAGTGGGTTAAGTTGTTGTTTGTGACATCATGAGTAGGCAGTGGTGGCGTAGTGAAACTGAAGGTTGTTGAATCCATAGCTTCTCTGATTTTCGTGCTCTGTGCTGCTGTTAATATGTGGACGATACAACACAGCAGTTTCCAAATGCCCCACCTGGCTTTGTGGCTACTTTCAGCTCAAACTTGACCTTTGAACCCCCAGCGATCACTGCGTAGACATTGGCATCGTCCGTTGTGATATTATTGATGGTGAGGGAGTGTTTATTTCCATTTGCAGAGATTGTATATTTGTCACTGGCCACTATGTCTTTGGCGTTGCACTGCCATTTTACTTTGGCATCAGCCTTCTCCGTCTCCGCCTCGAAAACCACCGAGGTGCCCTCCTGTGCCTCCTGGTGCTTTGGCTTCTTGGAGAAAGCTGAAACTGAGTCATGGGTTTAGCCACAGATAAATGATTCTAATTATTGAGAATGCCCGTTACATATGAAATACAATGAGTGACTGACTGATCAAGTTTGAGGCACAGAAGACCAACAGTTGATGTGGGGAAAAAACTGCATTATCATACTGCAAAAATAGACGTCTACTCTTCTGAAATAATAAAAATATTAATAGACCTTAAACCACATGTTACTCTTAACATTTCCAACAGCAGCCCTCTTAAAACGGTGACAACATTTGAAAACTATTTATTGTGTTTAAACAAGCCCTTGTTTTGCACCAGCTGCTGACAGAACGTGTCTCTGTGGCCTAATTAACTATTCAAAAGTTGATTAAGAAAAAGCATATATTTGTTAATAAAATGTTTTTTTAAAAGTATAATACAACTACTCATGTTTACAGCCTTAATAAATTACTTGAGTAATCACTAAATCACAGAGTTATGGTTAGAAGTTAAAGGTGAAGTGCGCAACTTTTCTGGTTTCTTATGACTTTAAACATATCCATCTAGCATTTATTAATTACGGGTGTTTCTGTTGCTCAAAAATACAATAGTTCCTTTTGTGAATAGGGGCGACTTTCCACAGATCTGAACTGTACTGTAGCCTAGTGCTCATTAATTAAGAATAATTTTAATAAACCATTTGTTCATAATGAATTAAGTCTTCTGTCATGAAAGCTATTAAAAGTGTCGTTATTATAAAGGGTTACGAAATATTTTGAATAACAGAACCATAGTCTAATTGGAAACGCTAAACAAAAGTCCTGGTTACATGTTTAAATATAGTCTCTATATGTTCAGACCTAATAAAAGGCGAGTGCAGGCTTCAGGTATCCTCGTTGGGGAATTATCTTGGCTCTATTTTGGTTCCTCTGGAGACACACAAGAATGATGTGCTCTGTCTGTCTGCACTCACCGCTTTCTACTGTTACACCTCCAGCTGTCAATCAATCAAGCCATTTCACCTTCACAGCTCCTAAATCTGTCAGGCGCTGGGTTTTAAATAAAAGTTTGTAACTATACAGTAATACAGTAGGAAAACTTGTTATGAAGTTAATACTTAATAAGCAGTATGAGTTGTATTGGATTGATTACTTTATTATGGTAAAGTTTATTCTGTATCTTATTCCTGAATATCTTACATATACCATTCTTTATATTACTTCCTTTGTTGTAAACTGAAATATTAGCTAGGCCTGTCACGGCAGTTACTATATTGACTTATCAGTATTTATCATGTGTACTTTTTCTTGGCAATAGTGAAGAGATTTTTGTTATTTTAGTTGTAATACCATAGGATTTGAGCTGCAGAGGGTTGGATAAGTAACGTTTATGGTGCATTCTGCTCATACAGTTTTAATGAAACAGTAAGTTTAAAAATGGTTTACCGGATTATCTTAATTTATTGTTACTGCAGTAGTTTCAATATTATCCTTTTATTGTGATATTTCTCTTTAGCAGTATATCATGCTTCACAATTTGTCATTGTGACCTGCCTAATATTAATGCAAGGTAATATGTCCTACTTTTAATGTGGAAAGCTATGCATACTACTGTAATACAATTAATTCATTTCAATTAGATCCCTACCACACACTGGCATTAAGGATAATCTAGGCTTAGGTTAACTATGCTTCACAAATCCTTATCACTGGCCCCAGACAGAAGCTAGATACCTGAACTGCTTTGTGTCAGCTGATAGGCTGAACTTTAGCTCCACCACAATCCATTATTACTGCTGAGTGAGAGAAAAAAAGCTGTTGAAACTCATTGTCACGTTCTTGATGCCAGCATTTGGTGAATGTTGTGATACTTTAAATGTTCCAGGATCAAATTTACGTCAGACAATGTTTCCAAATGGGACACATGAGCCTGTCTCTCACTGCCAAAGGATTTACATAAACCTTCACACCATAGGACATTACATTTGCTGCATATGTGTGGACTCTATGTACTAGACATCCAACCATGGGGCACACTCAAGTGGACAGACAAATCAAAATTTAACTTAATACTGTTTTTGCAGTGCCCCTTCATCATTATCTTATTCAGAGTTGCAAGCATACTTGAGTAATCCCCTATTTTCTTGCATTTGTAGTTTCAGTGTTCAGAAAGTCTATTCTTTCACCTATCCCGTGTCCCCTACCCCCTATCTCCGCCCTCTACTCAAAAAATCAGACCCTGGGCCAAACATGTAGGGCTCAAAAATATCTTGAAGTATATGAAAATTTGCCAGGAAGCCAATGAAACTGTGTCTTTTAGAACAATAAGGCATTTTACAATGAATAAAAAGATATTTAATGATGTACGTATATTATATTGTAATACAAATTCTCTGAAAAAGTCATTTTACCCGCTGAAATAAAAAGTTAGGTTTATTTGAATACAAGCTGATGCAAACGACAGGACTCAGTGAGAGATACAGGACTACATTCTTACCATACAACTGTACAACAACTCACCCTTAACGTAAAAACCCTGTCAGTCACTATTTCATTTTTGTATGTTTCTCCTTATGACCTCCTGTATATATAGCCAAGGTATATTTACTATATTTATATATTTTACTTGTACATACACTATACATATGTCGTATTTGACACCAGACCTTTGCTACTTATTTTGAATTTATTTATTCATTTATATTTTTGTATTTTTATACATTTTTCTTGTGGATTAATAAAGTTCGTCTAAGTCAGTGCTAGTCACAGTAAAGCACAAGTATGCCTTAAAGTGCCAATAATACCTACTGATAAAACACATATTTGTAAACAAGTCAATTTCATGATTTCCAGTAAAATGCTAAAAAGAATTACACTGACAGTGCTTAAAAGTGATGGGAGAGTACTTACCTGTTTTTTTCACTGGCTCTGGCATCCTGAGATCCTGAGCTGTCTCCGCTGCTCCACAACGGGGCGTCCTAAACAGATCTGTCAGACTCAGCCTTCCGCCTTTAAAGCAACTCTTCCAAACAACACTCCCACCTTCAACAATCCATCCCTCCTTCTCCCCTTCATATATCTAACCCCCCCTACAAACACACACAAACACATATAAACACACACACGCACGCACAAACACATCCACTACCAGCATCCATTTTGGGTTTTCTTGTTTCTGGGGGACATTACATTGACTTTCATTCATTTCCTGAGACCCATCCTTAAATTTAACCATAGTCACTACTTGCCTCAGCTCAACCGACGCCATAACCTTTTATTTTAACCCATATCTGAACTTCAAATCATTAATATCAATAATAATACATAAAAATTAACAATAAACGTTACATTATGTTCCCATGAGAGAGCAGACCCCCTATTGAGTGTATACAAATAGCCCCACAATTCCCACATAGTCACACCATATTTTTGAGGACCTTAGATCGACATGAATTTCCTGATCATATTCTTAGCCATTAGTCACTATTTGGTTAACTGTAACCTAAATCCAAACCTTAACCTAATTTAACCCATATCCTAACTTTAAACTACATGTTTTTCTGATAATAATGCATTCGCGTCATGGGGAGCTGTTTTGTTCCCGTAGGAGAAGCATGAATGAGTGATACAGATTCTAGTCCCCTTATACTGATAAATACCCGCCCACACACTCTGGGCATGCACGGGATGTCATCCAAGTAGCAGCAGTGGCTGTTGCCCCACCCCTGTCCTGCCTGACCTTAGCATACATTCAAGGTTCTGTCCTCGGACACCTCCGATCACTGACAGGCCTCTAGACTGAGTGTACGGAAGCATGGGGTTAATTTTAGACCATTCATTTAAGCAAGTCCTCTTACTAGCCTGTATCATTGTCCATCACCCTCTAAATACAGACACAAAGTATTTGTACTCAAGTAAAAGTACTTGTTACATGACTCCAATATATACTAAAATATATATAAGTCCTGCTGCCAAATTTGTCACCAATCACAGCGGACTATGCCGTGTCATTATGTGTGTTATCTGTGGGTTTCAAGCAAAGGACTCCTTCCTGAAAGATTTAGTCAGGACATTTCCCTATTCAAAAGATAGAATATTTTGAATTGAATTGTGTTATTATCTCTATAACAATGGAGGGCCCAGAACAAAAAGGCATCCAGTTGCCTGAAAACCATGAAAAGAAAGTAGCAGAAACAGCAGTGAGGTAGCCGGGTAGTGGGAAGAATTGGACTTGTGGTGTATTCATTAACTCCTATGGTTTTAATTAATTACAATTTCATGTCTTGAATTATACTCAGTTACAAGCACAGGTTTAAACTTAAAACGCACAATTACTCCAAACACATTTATTTATTTAGTTAGTTAGTTAGTTTTCTGCAGGACAGTGACAACTAAATTACAAAAGTTACAGTAGTGTTAGTTTACATTCAGGCAGGCTTATATCGGAACCTAGGTTTGTGCTATGTGCATTGTAAACATAGATCTCATACGTAGTTAAGTGTTGTACATGATTTTCTTTCAAAAATGTCCATTCATCAGAGCGTAAATGCAGGAACTTATTTCTGACAGAATGTATTACAAAGCGTGGGGCACCATTGTAGTGTCGTTAGTGTTGTAACCACTTTACTGGAGTGATTTCCTCTGTTATCTTCATCTTCACTTCAACAACTTACTTCCTGTCTGGCTCCTGTCTGCATGGCCCAAAATGTGTAAAAACTCCACCTATACAGACCTATGTTTTTACATGGGTAGCAATAGGATTTACTGGGGAAAAAACAACATTTATTTCAGCTTAGTCCAAAGTTTAATTGGGTGTTTTATGGAGTGAATCATTAGTCATCATCATATACAAAAAAAGTTTAGACCTGACCATTGTAATTTGAACTATGATAATACCTCTTATTTTTAAACCATAACTTTTTAAATGCTAAAATAGGACCTCTGTCTGCTGCTGTTCTCCCCCACACTTGCTCCTGAGTCCTCGCGTTGTTTACAGACCGCTCATTAGAGAGTGTGAATGTTTGGCTGCTGTGAGCTGATGATATCTCAGCCAATGTCTACCTGTAACAGGTGTTCCTGCTGGGACAGGTATTTAGTCGGTCTATCACACACACAAAGGAGACAACAACAAGTACACAAAACATAGTATTTTCAGGGCTAAATATAAACCATAACTTATTTAAGAATACAGTAATGTCAAATAGTGGAGTTCAATGAAATCTGTGTTACAAATATATTTGTTTTAACCTTGGCTTAATGAGGGAAGGTTTACTACTTGCTTGTCTCCATGGAGATTATTTCTTTGCCAGAAATGTTCCAGAGTAGAGCATTAAACATATCTTCCTTGCATTTGTTCAATTACAGATGTTTTACAGCTCAAAAATAGCTTAAAAAAACAAATTGTTACCACGTGCAGGCTTGCTTCTCCACAGCATTAACCTGTCTCCATTGTGATTACCAAGTTTATTTCTATACTGTGGAATCAAGGAAAACAACAATATCTCCATAGAAACAAGCAGGTCACGGACCCTCCACCAGAAAAGTTACACAGTGCACCTTTAAAGATTACTTTAAGTCAGATAATGAATTGTATGTAGTAGTAGTAGTAGTAGTAGTAGTAGTAGTGTAGTAGATTTTAATCATTCACAGATGTTTTAAAAATGAAAACAGTATTTGGAAATAAAAACATATGTTTGCTTGATGAATAAATAATAACTGTTCAAACCCACTCAAATCATCATTCTAACTTAATAATAATGTAATCTCACTGGATTTTGTCCAATAAAATCTGTTTCAAAACATTGTCCTTGGCATTTGAACTTTTCATAGTATAATATCAGTGTGGAGTTTTCAAGCCTAAATATTTTATCAGGGCTGAGAGTCACAAATGTGTACAAATCTTTTTAATCACCTTCTGTAGTGTCATTATCATTGTACTAAGTGTGTGTGCATCCATTTTGTTGTGCTTGGTGTTCTGGCAGTGTTGCTTTGACATCGTTGCCTTTGTGTTTCACCTGTCTGTGCAGATCAGTGTCACCTCGCCCACTGAGGGGAGCTGTTGGCTCTGCACGAACGCCACATGCTTCTGTATTTAAAACCCTCGGCCAGTGATCACAATCTCTCCCTGGGGTATTCCTCTTTAAAACCTGTGCTTTATTAAGGAATTTTTATTATTTAAATTGATGTAAAGTTTAATGGACAATGATAAATTTAAGAATAAAGCCTTTAGTATGCCGATTGATAATGCCAAAACTATATTGACCTGGTATTCACCTTAAATGACCTAGTTTAAGTTAATTACACTTACGGCAAACATTTTTATTACAAAATGGTAGTAACTTGCTACCAGATTCATAATACAACACAATAATTTGAATACAACATAGTTACAAGTTGTGTTTTAGTGATTTTGTTCTGACAGTTTAGGTCTTTAGTCATTGCTGTCTATTGTTGTTTATAGACTAGGCAGATAGTATATTCACTTTTCAAATAATCTGTTTTTGAAGTGTATTCAGTTTCATTTTATTTCATATATCATGTAACACAACAGTAAACGTTTGTACAGCTGTTGTTTATCTTAGGAATTGTCTCTTTACATCATGACCTGTATTTAACCTGCCCTCGTTCTTGTCTTATCAGAGGTTGGGCTACATTAGGCTTGAGCAACTTTGGGCCTAAGGCGGTTACATCATGAGAAAAATCACCTTTACACAGACACGTACAATTACAACTTTAATAATATATGTACAAGATCATATTTTACACATCTCTAGCACAACAAGCCAGAGCCAGTTTTCTACTTAAATAGTATTTTAAAAGAATCTCAAAACGGTTTTACTCTTAAACATTAAACACACATTCCCGAGGATTCCTATAAATGCTGCATTGTGTATATTGCTGTACAGTGTAATGCTATGTACATAATGGTATAATGCTGCTCTAACTTTAACTGCATAAAATTACTTTTAATTCAGATCATTCATTTTGTGTACTTTAGATTTTAATGATGCACTAACTTTTCTGCCACCTACTTGTCTCCATGTTGTCTCATTCATTTAATTGGTATGTTCCACGGCATGGGATTAACTTACTTAAAATACCTTGAAACCATGTATTCTTCCTGAGTCACCTAACATCTCCATGGAGACAAGCAGGCAGCGCTCCCTCCACCAGAAAAGTTACACAATACCTCTTTGAAATGAATCATTTTGAAAAAGTATTAAGAAACACACACACGTGTGTTGGTTTAATAAATAAATTCAAACTGAAAACTAAAACAGCATCTCTAAATGTAAGTCATTTTAACCTGTAATAATATAAGACAATATATTTTAATTTGTTGGTGTGTGTGTCTAATGTTTCCTGTCCAAATGGCTCTTTCCCAACACCTCATCACTAAACTGGTATGTCAGCTTCTTCTTGATTTTCTTCACTTCGCCAGTTTTGCCATAGTTACGCAAAGCCCGCGCCATTTTCTGATATGTCATTTTTTTGCGGTTGCCCTTCTGGATGCCCCAGCGATGGGCAAGGGCCTCCTTGTGTTTGGATGAGAACTGAAATGTGCCTTTGTCCCGGTCCACCCACCAAATACTGTCTTTCATTTCACCATTTCGCAAGAGGTCCAAAAGAAACTGGTACAGCCGGATCTTCTTTTTGTTGCCTATAAAGTGAAAAAATATAGTTTTAGTCAAATGTATTTTCCCAATATTAAGTGGAGACTATAAATAACAGAAATAATCTTCTTAATCAGTTGTTGCCAAGTCTAAAGTGAGTCATTTTCCAAACTTCTTATAAAGCTTTACATTTATACTGTGTATGCCAGTAAACAATATTGTCTCATTACAGAAGCATTATATTCAGTGGTAGAAAATGCCACAATGATGTATCTGTTATTTAGATTGTGTTTTGCATTGAGAATTTGTTTTAAATATGTTAAATGTGAAATTTATTAAAGCATTAAAGGTGCATTATGTAATCTTTTGGTTAGGGGGGTCTTTCACTTGCTTGTTGCTATGGAGATGTCATTGCTCTGCCTGGAATGTTCTGCAGTATGACATTAAACAGCTCTACCTTACATTTATTAAATTACTGGTTGTTTTATTGCTTTTCTAGCTGGTTTATAGCATTCTGACTGTGAGCGGGTTTGCCTCTCAACAGATCTGTAACTCTGTAGCTAAGATAGAGAGGTTTAATGCCATACTGTGAAACATTCCAGACAAAGCAATAACATCTACAGAATTTGACAGACCCTCCACCAGAAAAGTTACACAGTGCATCTTTAAAACCATTATCTTGTGCTAAGCAGTTATTGATTATCAAATATTTCTTATGTTTAAACGATCCACCTATTACGGGATTTTTTTCTATTCTTTTCCAATTCATTTAGGTCATTAAATCTGCACTCTGTAACTTTTGTAATGGGGGTCTGCAACCCACTTTTAAAACCAGACTGTGAAACATTATAGGCAAAGCAATAACATCTCTGTGGAGAAGAACATGGCAGACCCTTTATCAGAAAAGTTACACAGTGCAACTTTTACTACTTTACGAACATGCAGTTTATTTGGTCTGAGGTCTTTGGTCCCTCCCAACCCTTGGCCATACCGAGCTCTCCGGGGATGTAGGGCAGCCGGTCTCTGCAGTCTTCGTCAGACACCTCCAGAGCTCTGTTATCTTCATCGTCTGAGCTGCGCTGTGAGATCTGAGGATACACCGCCCGGGGATAGTAGGCCACCTATGACACACACAGGCTCTTCAGACTTTTGGGGTTTGTTTATATTCAGGAAGTTATTGTTATTGTCAATTGTTAGAACATAAACATCCAATAGAACAATCAATCAATATGCCCATAAAGGAGCTTTTCATTTGTCTTGATTTGTGATGTGCAGGTTTTGCAAATACAATTTTCTGCTTTCTCCTATTTATCCTGCCTTGGGACACTGGCTTTTGACCACTTGCCTGTTTTGGCAAAATGTGAAACATGCTTTTTCCATAAGTTTCATTCAAGTCTAGACTGGTCACAGTATTGATTAAACCCATCTATCACAAGGGAGACAAGCAGATTACTGCACTATGTTACATTATAATTCAGATCTGTGGAGAGTCACCCCTAGTCACAGAAGGAATGAATGTATTTTTGAGCAATAGGAATACACCCGTAATGAATAAATGCTAAATGAAATTTTTTAAAGTTACGCCATGGAACAAAGCAATCTCTACAGAGTCAAGCAGGTAATGGACCCTCCACCGGAAAAATGCACCTTTAAAGTGAGTCTATAAACTAGAAAAACATGATGTATTTTGCATTATTTAACCAACATTTTGAGAGAGACCTGACAAGAGGCGCCTCAGTCTATTTACAACAAATGTTTAGCACATATCCCATTTCTATCAAACTCGTAAGTACAGATTTAAAGAACGTCAGGGGAAGTTGAGTTTTAAATGAAAAATTCCATCACATTTCTTTAAAGTTTCTTAGTCCAAATGACCTCTCTTTGTTTGAATAGTAGATATGTATTGATAAAAAATATCAGTTGAGATTAACCAACGCTTGAGCGCAGTGCAGCAAATGTCTGTTTCCATGGAGAAGTTATTTAAATCGCTGATGAAACATGACTCATAACTATTTTTCCTTCATTATTTCACGACTGCTAACTTTAATTGACTGTTGGCGACGTGGTGGATGTCTAAAGCAAATAGTTTTACGAGCTGGACATGTTAACAAATACATAAAACATAAATAAACACACCGTAGTCACATGTCACATTTAAACAGTTTTGGGTGGCAGTTATTAGCGGTTGTGTGGGGGCTGAACTAAATTTACCCAGTTACAGTAACAGTTGCATGTTTCTGCATGGGCTGCGATGTGTGGTCGCTGTATGCCTGGGTGGGCAACACTTTATTCGTGGTAACACTTGAATTTTAGTGTGAGTGGCGGTTTGCACTCTTTAAGACTGCTTTTGATAAATGCAACTGCAGTGCTACTGTATTCACTCCTTTTTAAGCACATTTTTAGCAACTCAGTAAACACATCCAATATGAAATACTATCCAACTATCCAATATGAGATACTATAAAGGGCAGGTTACTAATTTTTAACAGTTAAGTATTTACCCACCTACTGGAGGATAACTGGTTAAAAAATAGTCTTTGGACACTTCGATCATATTACAGGCTGCTCCAGTCACAAAATAAAAAGAAACTTTATTAAAATGAAGCTGCTCCTACACTTTTTCTATGTTTTTATTTTATTTTTTTATCAGTTCGTAAAAAGGACAGAGATATCTAAACTTAGACAAACTCCTCCCAATTATGTAGTTGCAAGGTTACATTGTAATCAGTGCCAGCAGAATCTTCTTGTGACTACATTGGCACAGAGGATAAGTATTTTCCCACCCAATGGAAGGTAACTCGTCCCAGTAATAGTGGTCTTTGGATGCCTCACATTGCCGACAGAGCAAAAACTGACTGAAATAAAGGAAAAACTGAAAAAAAGTTACTCCTGTTCATTGGTTTCAGAATGTTGAAAGCTTAGGACTGTTGCCATAGCAATTAACACTTGGAAATAAATTATATCTTTTGACAGGTAAACTGTTCTTATGAAAAAGAAAAATATCTTAAAACAAACTTCTCCCAGTTATGTAGTTGCAAGGTTGCACAGTTCGTAAACAAAAGTAACTACTGTTAGGTAGTATTCACATTTACATCTAATCTAATAGTCTCCAAACACATTCACGCTGCTTGATACTCACAGGTTGCTGTAGGACATGTGGGTGCGCTCCCAGATTGGGGTCCAGCAGGCTTTCAGGGTCGTAGCGGAGGGCGTCGTGTCTGATGAGGGTGGGGTGAAGGGACTGGACACTCTGTAACTCTGTGAAATTGGTCTCTGGGAGAGCTTCAAACTCCACTGAATGAACTGGGGGGTGAGTGTGGTACTCCCAGTGATCTGCACACAAAACAACAATACGCTTTAGTCGATTGTCTGAACCTAGAAATGAGACCCACTGAGGCATAGACAAGGCCGAGCAGCAGTGTAGTACACAGACTATTTTTGATTTTCTCTATTTTACTGTGGGCATCTATTAATTCATGATATTAGGCCTGCACACAAGGTTTCAGATGACATCCAATTTGCAAAAATATCATCCAACTAGTTTTTATTCATAGTTATTGATACTATGACCAAACTGCAGTGAAATTTTTACTTAATTCACATTTATTCATGTAGATCGGCTTTGTGTGTATCTTTTATGCAGCAGATTGACTGAAACAAAATATTGGCCTATACTGCAGATTTAAGGCTGATAACCGATACGCTAAGTTTTACTATTTTGGAGTATAGATTGAATTGAATGTACTCTAGTACTAAAGCATACTATACAGGGACATAGCAAAACTCCCTTTCACTACCATTCATGAAAAATAACAAGGCTGTTGACTGAAACAAACATATAAAATGTAGATTTCCATAAAAAGTCAGATTGAATAAAGTGTTGACATGTGTTTAGAGCAACTGTGTTACAGTACATGTGTCTGCCTGGTCAACACATAACAGCACTGAGCTCAGCAAAAAGCTCTTTCCTGTTTGTTTCCACACTCACACCATCATGGCTTTTTCCAAATGTGTCATAACTTATTTGTAAACAAGTTCTATTATATTATTTTACTTTTTATTTTAAAGATGCACTGTGTAACTTCTTGTGGAGAGTCCTTCACATACTTGACTGTGTGGAGTTGCAATAGTTTTGCCTGGAACATTTTACAGTATACCATTAAACTTGTGCAGTTACTCAATCCCCAGTGTATTTATTGTAAAACAAAAATAATACATTAGTTTAAAAAATATTTTTACTGTGAGCAAATTTACTTCTCCACGGATCTAACCTGTAACTTGGCCCGTTAGTGCAACTTTTTTGTCTTTATAGAGATAGATAGATTTAATGCCATACTGTGTGACATTACAGGCAAAGCAATAACATCTCTATGCTTCTGGGAGACCCTTTACCAGAAAAGTTACTTAGTACACTTAATTAGATGCATAGGAATTTTCATGTGAGTCAACATTGTTATTTGAGGTTTTTGCACATCAGTTTATAGAACAAGACAAACTTCTCAAAATGATATTTAGTTAAGGTCTAAACAAGGACTATACATAATTTGAATGTTCCATTGGAGTTTTATAAAAAGCCGTTGATTAATAGAGAAAGTAAAGCACCGATCTTGTGTCAAAATAAACCCTTGGGGAGAGATGTCTTAAATGTGTCTAGGGCGAAACTAATGGCATCTGTTTCCTGTGCTCCCGTGTGTGGTTCAGCTGTGTGCACTTGAATATTGAAAAGATACTGTCACAATCAACCCACAATTTATTTAAAGACCAAAATCAGCCATGAGCCTTTAGACCAGTAACCAGCCGCAATATTGAAATAGCAAGTCTCGCCACATATTCTTATCTTTTGAAAATTTGACAGTGAAACGATAAAAATAAGTTTAAAATTATGCATAATTGAGTAAAAACATAATAACTCACCTGACTGGATGTCTGAATCCAACACATATGGATTATAATATTCTGCCATTTGATGTCTGTAGATCTCTGGGTCGTACATTTCTTCGGAGGGCTAAAAAACAGCAAATTTGCATATTAATGTTTCAACTAAATAACAATAATCAAACAATAACACTATATAATAATAATAAATACATGTTTATTCTGCTCAATTATTTTTGTTTAAAAAAAAGCTTTGTAATCTTTCATGTATAAAAAGTCATGTCGATTACCATTTTTGGGGTTGACAGTTTTGAAACCTAAACTCTGTAGTACTTAGAGTTTCAATTTCATGTTTCCCCTGGTTCAATAGTATATAAAGAAATTTTTTACCAGAGACGAAGTCACAAGAAGATTTTGTAGCCAAATAGATACGTAACATCATGACAGTTTAAGACAGAGTCACGGAATTGCTGAAACTGAAACTTTTTTGCTTAGCAGATATAATTCAAATATGAGAGTTGTATAATTTTTTAGATTTTAGTAAAATTTAAAATTGTACTTACAGGGGGGATGAGGTAGCTCTCCATTCTGTACGGATGCAACATGGAGACCTGAATTGTCTAACGACCCGACTCACAAGATGCAGGCCAAATGCTCTCACAATCTTTCAAAACTTTTGTGGCACCATTGCACAATATTTCAAAATTTCCTCTCAGTCAACGTAAAACCAAAAGTCGTCTCTGCCTGAATCTACAGTATTGACTTATATCTTGAACTCAGAGACCTGTAGATGCATTTAAACCAAGACAATGAACCACGGGCCAAAGCTGGACTGGCAAACGAACAGGGAACCTCTGACTTGTGTAAATGCGTGTGGGTGGGAGCATTGGAGTGCGTCTGCTACAGGCTTTTGGTCATTGATGAAACTTTTATCAGGGTCTTAATGCTGTGCCCTCCTCAAACAGCCAATCACCGTTGAGTATAGAAATCCCCCCTTAATAGGCAGTACAAGAGGGGCAATTAATCAAGAAAAAATAGAGTTTCGAACATTTTTCATTTACAGTTGCAGTCCTCTTATAGAATTTTTTCCCACACAGTTGCTATATTAAAATTCAATTCTTGGGAACAAAACAAAAAATATGAAATGTTGTTGATGAATTTATTTAAAAGTATAGCAATTATTACAGAGTTTTTATCTACATTTTAATTACCACTCAAGTATCAATTATTTATTTTATATAAGTTATTACCATGGCAAAGAAATATTCATCTGGGATCCACAGTTTTTGCAGTTTGCCAAATAACTTGAATAAAACATTTAGTTAAGTGTAAACTTTGAGTTTTCTTGCTCTAAAATACACATGCACTTGGACCAGTGGTGGAAGAAGTACTCAATTTTGTTACTTAAGTAAAAGTACAGATATTGGAACAAAAAATGCTTAAGTAAAAGTATCACATGAAAAAATGTACAAAAAGTAAAAGTATTTTGAGATTTAATAAATCTTCATATGTAATGATTTGTGTTGCATTTTGCTGCCTTTTGCTCAACAGAAACAACTGAATAGCAAAGTTGGTTTTTTGTATGTTTTTGTTTGCTCAAACTATGAACATGTTAACAATAAACCCTCAGTCTTTTCAGCAGGTCTCAAACTATCATAAAAAATACTTTCACTTTTTAATCCAGCTCAAAAATGTAGTGGAGTAGAAAGTACTGATACTCTCAAATGTAGCAAAGTAAAAGTGTCCGTTTTAAAAACTTACTAAGTAAAGTACATATACTAAAAAGGTATACTACTTTTAGTTTGTTACGTTCCACCACTGACTTGGACATTGTGAAGAATTTCTTTAAAAATGCCCTATCCCTGCAGTGGATCAGCGTACTTTCCATAGTCACTTTAACCTTTCCTAGTGTAATGACACTAATGACTTAATAACAAGACTGTTGAGTTTCAGTTAAAGGTACTGTAAGAGTGACTCACAGCTGTATGATAAGATGGTGATCCCTGTATCTGTGTTTTTAGATGAGTGCGATGGGGTGATCCTGGTTATCAAACACAAGATACTGATGCATCAGCAGCATCTCTACGGGCCCATGATAAAGCCTGTGTTGGGTAAGGCTGTTAAGGTTGGTAAGACTAATGTAGTTACTCAATGCAATTATCAGAGAAGGACACATCATTATAGCTAGAGATGTGAGGATTATTTGGATAACTAATAAATATCATAATAATATATTCTCCAAAAAATAAACCTAAATGTAAAGTGCTTTTTGTTCGGCTGTTTATGTCTCATTAACTATTACTGGGTTATTCACTCAAACAGAAAACACCCTGTTCCACCTTGTGATGTCATGAGGTAATAAGTGCTCCACTGTGTTTTAAATACCACACACCTTCAGTAGAATCATTTGGATAATTTCAGCCTTGGAATTGCCAATCTCTTCTGAACAAAAGGTAAAAAGTGGCTGTTCCCGTGAGACGAAAACACAACTCTGTTTTTATGAGGTAACAGCGTGATAATATGGCTTAAAGCTCATAAGAGTCCATCTTGCTTACTTTAGTACCTTTAACTTCATCATTCAGAAAGTTAAATTTCATGAAGCTAAGCATATAGACGAACAGTACTGTAGATTTGCACTGTTGTTTGGTCTCCTCACAGTAATCATACGAGAATCACCGACTATTCATAGGGTGATTAGCTGCCTTCATTGGTCTTGGATTGTTATAACAAAAGAGATGGAAAATGTACTGTATGTTGTAAACTAAAGGCAGTCTTGTGAGGCAAAAGCTCTCAACATGATTCCATATGTTTTATACCACCACTAATAATCAGCATTATGATTTAGGGAAGATGGCGGCTAACACTCTCACAGCTTTCTCTGAACAGTCTTGTTGGGTTTCCTCTAGACACTACAGGTTCCTCCATCAACCAAAACATGCAGAACAGATCAAACCCTCCAGCTCAAATAGTCCTGACCAAGCTTAGCTCAAGATCTGGAGATGGGTCACAGGGAGCAGTGGCATTGAAGGATGGGTCAAGTTTCTCTTCTCTTAATCTTAATCTGCTGTGAAACTGAGCTGCTGCTGGCATCACAGAAAGCAGAACACAATACGTAAAGTAACAGTATAAATATACATATGAAACATTATAGACCAGACTAACACGTGCTGTGCTTCAGTTAGTGATGTCTGACATGCTACATTCTTATAACTGCTATATGTGCTACAATAACAACAATATTTAGCACCATTGGCAATGCCTGTTTTAAGAGGAAGACCGCATCTTGGTGATAAGAGCAGTTCTAAAAATCAAAATACACTCTTTATATTTACCTTTCATCTGTACTTCTTTGTCTTTTGGTCAATACCTCTTTTTGACTTGTGGTCAGACAACTGTTAATCCCCCCAAGATGTTGATAATGCCTATTCTTTTAGGATGATAGATCATTTGAGGTGCACCTATTATATTTCAATAGGCAATTATTCTTTTGTGGAAAATTCTTTAACCACTAAAGCTGTGGTCAACTAAAGACGTGCCCTGTGCATTGATCAGTCAACTAAAGCGGCTCTCAGAAGTTGGGTATCTCACTGATCTGACCATGTTTGATTCTGACTCAAACTGCACAGTAGGTAAAATGGTAGATTAAACTCACGATTTACTCCCAAAATCACCCCATGCCTGCTCTTCTGTGCTGTGGCATAAACCCTTGGAAGTCCTATATTACACAAATTGACTCTTGTGAGCTTTCACCCATGGTATAATATTGTTACCACATTAAAAACATAGCTGGAGTTGTGTTTTGTTTCAACAACTAAAGCTGTAGAAAACAAACTCCCTGCAAATTATTGGTCTGTGTAATGACGACTATTAAAGGACAGTGATGTTCAAAAAAGCAAACCAGTATCAGTAAAGTTATCTATCTGGTGGTCTAATATTTTTAACATCTTTGATTGTGTAACTGTCCTGTTTCTGCCACAGTAGACAAGAAATTCTATAGTGAAACAGTCCGAATACTGTGACCTATTGACAATAAGGGGAAGTGACAACCTGCCTTTCAGATTCAGTTCCCTGAAATTGGACTGAAATGGATGTCTTACTTAAGAACTGGACTCAAGGCCTTGCATGGAGTCTGCTGATAAGGAAAATAAAGACTGAAATATGTAGATATTAGTAGGCTTTGGCATTATCTATAGCCAACTTTGTTCAGATTTAATTTTGGCTTCTTCCAAGTATGCTCAATTTAATAGTTTTCCATTACTTTTGAGCATGGATTTTTGCAATATGTAGTCATGCAAAGGTTATTTGCATGTTTTTTTTCAATGTAATAACAATTACATTTTTGCATCAAGACAGTGTTTAAAAGATAACCTGACCGTGGGGCTTGTTTACCAAGCATTTGCATCATTTGCTGTTTAAGTTATCCATGGTTTTCAAAGTGATGAAAAACTGTGTCTGTTGGCATAGTATTTACCAATTCTAAAAAAAAAAATTAAAAAAAAAACCTTCTGTGTGGTCAAAAGTCCTCAAAATGATGTGCATAAACAGACCATCCAAACCCATTACAAAATTGGCAATACCACTTTTTGCACAATTGTCACAAATATAGATTGAAGCCACTAACTAACAAATTATGGGCTGTTTAAGGCCCATACAGACAAAAGGTCATACAGTTCCAAAAACTGAATAAAACATAATCACAAGACATTTGCTGTGTAAATTTGCTCTTTAATTCAAACCATATTGTGAAAACGGCTTGTAGCCTACACAAACTCACATGTACAGTCTCCAAATAGTTGCATTGCACCATCATAAAAACAACTCCATTACCAAAGATCACTTGGGATTTCCAGGTGCTGAATTTATCACATGTCAATCATATTGCAGTGACAATATATGATTCTTTTTTTCTCCACTAAATACAAATGTTTCTGGGCATCTGAACTGTTTTATAACAAATAATCTGCTTGTTATTACAGTAAAGGTTGGTGCAGATTTTAAAGCAAAGGCTTGAAAACTTTAAATTTGCACTGAAACTTTTCTGGGGGTTCAATCTGCAACCTGTTTGCCTCCATGGAGGTGATGTAGTTGCTCCACAATATGGTATGAAATGTGTCGTGGGGAAAATCTGGAAAGTCGCAGCTGAAAATCATGGGTTGTAGGTCTGAGAGTGAGACCAGGACAAAACTTAAACTTAGAACTTTTTTACAATCCAAATTGAGCTGTGACTGATATTAAACCTGTCTGATATTTTGGAATCTTTGCCGCAGAGAGAGCCCTCCTCTTGCTGTGTCTGTGATCGGTCTTTGTGATCAACAATAAACTCAAGCACTCCTCACAAGAGCTCCAGACCATCTCTCGCTGATTCTCTTTCATTTACTCACTTTTATAAACGCTAAAACACCATTTCTATGTTGCGCTAGCCTCAGTTGCCTTGTACAATACAGAGAAGTTAGTTCACGGAGCCTAGAGTCTGATTCTTTCGTCATAGCCACAACTGACCAAGTGCACCATCACAACGTGTCTGTTTCTGTACGATTTGAATTCCTCGTCATGCATTGGGACATCTAATAATCTCGTAAGAATGCATGTATTTTTGAGAAATTTGAGCAATAGAAATGAACTGTAATTGACAAAAAACAAATGCAAGAGTAAGTTTAATGCCATATCATGCAACATTTCAGGAAAAGAAACAGCATCATCTCCACAGACAAACAGGCGGCAGACTTTACATAGTTCACCTTAAACCTTACTTCTTTGGCGACTTCATGTATTTGGATTTTAACACATAACAATATTTTTAACATAATTTCTGCATTAACAGCTCTACCCAGCACCGGAAATTTAAAGTGTTAAACAAAATAAATAAAATAAATATAAAAGTTTCTTGTTAAATGTTCCTGTGAAGTGACATATGTGTAACATGCAGATGCTCTGACCAGTGGCTGCTTTTAGGTTTGTTCTACCACAGGGTGTAACTGCTTTTGACAGATTTTGGTCTGAAAGTAGTCACAAGATCAGTATCTGTGAAATTATTAGCCAACACACACACATTTACACAGACAACCTCTGGCCTCTAAGCCTTCAGCCCTATAACACCCATAGGCGTCAATGTTCTCAACACTTTAGCTTTTATTTTAAGAACTAGCTAATATGTTTACTGGTGTTTGAAACAGGGCTGCACGATTCATCACAATCAAATAGAAAATGCAGTTTGAATGGATGCAATTAGCTAATTGAAGCACCATAATTTCCTCCACAAATTGCATAAAAAACTGCTAACCCTGTAGTTTGGATCTGTATAAACAAAAACATTCTGAAATATGATTCTTGTATTATTGCCACTTCATATTTTTGTCTTTTTGTTAATTCTTCTGGACGTGTTTAAAATGTCAACTTTGAACAGAATCCTATTATTGAAAACGCACTGAACACAGCCCTAGATTGGAAGCATTGTTACAGCTATACATACACCACTTGTGTAATTTTCCCATATGCTATGCTACTTGTCTTTTCCTACTAAATTATATTTGCTGACTTATTTCCAGACGGCGGAGTGTCCCTATGTCTGGTGTTGCCGTGGTGACAGCTCAGGGTCACGAGACGGTGCCCACGCGGCTCTGAGGAGGGGACTGTCACGCATGACCACTGACTGTGGAAAACAGGATACAGGCTACGCTGCAACAGGAAGTCTTGCACTCATCCTCTGCACAACATCAGTTTGACCAGAGTGACGATGTCCACACTCTGAAACTCCCGCAGCAATACACATATTTCAACATCATTAGTGCTGAAAACGTCTCATGAGGTGGTTGAGTAACTTGGATTAAGAGTTTATAAATAAAAAGTAAATTCACAAATGATGTATCCCCTACAGTTGGAGATTACATTATGTATTCTCATGAATATTCTCATATTATTCAAACATTATTTAATAATTTTAAGCTAAAATAGTAAAATGTATTTTAAATCTATTTCTTTAGTTTATTTAACGACTGAATCTTGAAAACCAACAAACATTCTGCCAATGTTTCAATACAACAACTAACAAACAGCACAACTTTTAAGATGTGAACATAAATATCTGCCAATATCCATTTTTAAAATTAATGTATTTAAGATGAGCCTACTAGTAAGTAACCTAATCATAAACTACTTAACTAAACACAGCATCTCATGTTTAGAGTCAGTGGAAAGAGGGAACCGCCCCCTGTCACAAAGCACTTAAAAAAACCTTTGGTCCTACCGTCTCGATGTGCCAGAGAAGAACAGAGGAGACATCCACAAGGAGCTGTTGTTCTACTCAAAGACAATTGTCAAAGGTGGTTGAAAAATTCAGGCTTTGTATGTATCTCTGAATTAACAGGGGAACTAAAAACTTCCTTAATTCTACCAATTTAGGCTGGTGCCATAAGGCTTCTTCTCCTTCTTCTCCTTCCCCATTAAAACAAGAAGGTGACCAAAACTTCCTATTTGAAGAGTGTTCTGTACTGTAATGATGCTTCTGTATTAGAGAACAATCCATTTGAAACAATATGCAAAATTATGTAAGTTTAAGGTAAGATTTTAGTTTTATAAATATCCAACACAAAAAACAACTGTTTAGAATATTAGTGTCACTACATTTGCCATTTTCTAAAACACAAGATAATTTTGGTTGTATATAACACATTGATTACAAATTTACTTTTTTATTTTAGCTAGATGCTCAAATTATTCTGAATTTTGACATCAAATGAACAGAAATAGTTGGAAATCCATGAACCATGCAAAAATATACTACTTATAATTGGCTTTGAAAAGTGTGTCACAGGTTTTATTAAATTACATTAAAATATAATTTATCTGGTATAATTCAACAACATACACTGAAATACTGTGTGCATGGTCAAACCATGGCACCTGAGGTTTTAGTGGTGATTTTGTGTTTCACAATGGCGTTCAGCAAACACTCACACGGGACTGAGACATCCACCCCTCTCACTTCTTATTCCTGATTCCTCATTCTCTCTACAGGAGCCCAAAGTTTGGCAATTTAAAAAAAAGTACTTAAAAACATTAAAAGTATTTTCTTGCCATGAAAGTTTATATGGGACAAATAAACATGATGCATGATAAATGTTTATTTGTGACAATGCAATGGACATTATCATCTGCCAACCATATGAGGTCCCCTTTATTCCACTAAAGAGCTTTGTTCCTCTTTTAGTGTATTGCTCAAGTGAGGCAAGGATGAGTCAGTGCAAAAATGAATCATGTTTTTGTTATCTCTTTTCACATCTACAGTTGTCATAACCACGGCTAGACTATTATAGCTGTGTGAAATTTGATATGGTTTCTAACATACAAGCAAACTATTATTATAAAAACAATATGCAGTAAAAGGTTGATTCTAATGAAAAAAAAGAAGCTATCCTGCACACTTGAAAGTATTGAAAGTCACTGGTCTTTTCTTTCTCATCTGTCTGTGAATAGAAGTCCAGCAGCATGCACCACCTGGTGGTGAGGCAAATACTTCAGCTTTAAAGGTTTGCTATAGGCCTGATAAGCCTTCATGTAAAAACACACACATACAATTCCACAGTCAGGGAGCGTAAAAATAAAAACTAAAAGACTTTGATATTCTCTAATTTAATTAAACCCTCCCTTTTGTTTAGTGTTGGTTTCAGGTGTCAAATGTGTGTGAATTAACTTAATAACTAGTTGGTTGGTGGTCAAGTAAGTTGCCCAAACATTTGCATCAGCAATTAATTTACTGACCATTTTGATCACATTTGGCAAATATCTTTAGTGGTGGCAGAGCCCATGGACACGTCAGCATTTTGTAGCCTAATCACAGTCACAGTAAATAGTCAGTTCACATGTGAGTTTGGCCATTATGAACTCTGCTCCAGACCACATGCTTTGACTGAGTTGGACTGACTGTGAGGCGGATCTTTGGATTAAACTGACTCTAGCAAATCACTGGCAATTACTTGACTCAAATTTGATTAAGTGTACAGCTCTAATTAGTGCTATGTACATTTTGAAACAACTGTATTTGTATTGTGCTTTTATGTGCCTAGTAGTCTAGTAGTTGTTAAACTTTATGGGAAGGGGGTATTTAAACAGGCTGTGTGACCAACTGGTGACTCCTGGGTAACTCAGCTGGGATTTCATCTCAGACTACTGTAGAGTGAAAAAACTAACATGGTGTTGAATGACTGTTTAAACTGTCCATTGTAAGACAGAGACACTGGGGTAGTAATAATTTCCATCATTTACTATGTGGAACCAAAAAATGATGACATTGGAAATAAATAAATATAAGAATAAATGTTGGCATGTATTAAATCATTGGGCATTGAACTCTCCTTCCTCCTGTTTACTTCAGTTAGCCTACTACTACTACTACTACTACTACTACTACTACTACTACTACTACTACTACTACTACTACTACTACTGCTGCTGCTATATTTCATTATTGTACCGAGGCCATGTGAAGATAAGGTCTCTGATCACATCTGTGAGACTCATAGACATACTGTATGTCAAGACAAATGTATGATATTCCAAACTATCTAATAGCAAACTCACTAAATAGGACAAGAACTACTGATAGGGATAATGTCATGACTTGTTGGACAGATAACACCCGGATGAAGTCTGATTGGACTGCGTGATGTTCCAAGAGGCCTGGCTAGCCTGTGCACCAACAAAGAGGCGCTAAGTCTAAACCACGGTAGCCTCCCACAATAGTTTGCGTATAAAAATCATTGTATAGGCGTAAATATTCAGGCCTTGTCCACACGTAGCCGGGTATCTGATAAACCGAAGATGTTTTGCTGCGTTTTGACCTGTCATCCACACGAACATGCACCAGAAACGAGTATTCAGGGAAAACTCCGGCCAAAGTGAAGATTTTTGAAAACTCTGTTTATGCCTGTTTGTGTGGACAGAGATAACTGGGGTTTTGCGTTTTAAAACATCACTGCGCCAAAAAATATGAATCTGCCCTGACGTCAAACGTGCGACCTTTGTTTAGGCGACTGCAAAAGCCAAAGCAGACTATGGATCGGAGTCGTTTCTTGAGAGCTGTGGTAGCATTAAGTATTGTGCAGGTGCTTTGTACATGTTTAATTGCAGAAAACTGTGTTTAGGAGCAATTCTGACTCTGAGTCTGTCCAGACAAAGGAGCTTGGCACCATGTTTTCTGTTGTTTAAGTTTAGGCGGAAGTGACGGCGAAGTGATGGAAATAACGGCATCTACAGGTTTGGATTGCGTATGAATGTGGTTGAAAATGCAGATGTTCGGTTATGTGTGGAAGGTTTTTTTTCCGAAGATGAGGTGGTGTGGATAAAACAATTTTTATAAACGGAGGGGGGGAAATGTTTGGTTTTAAAAATCCCCGGCTACGTGTGTACATGGCCTCAGTCTCTGTATGGGAATGTCGGGACAGACTCCTTTCTAATATTTGAATAAGTAAATTATCTGGACTTTATTTCTGTCTCAAGTGTATTTTTGTCTAGCAGAAACTAATGAACACACAAGGGAAAACCTGGTTTCCCTTACAACTTGGTGACCCCGATGGGATTTCTGCTAGACCATTGGCATCGGACCGTAGTGCGGCCCAGGACTAGGTGCTGCCACCAGAGCCCCAGGTCCTCTCCAGGGCTGGACCCTTCTCCACACTCACTTGGCCCAAATAAAAGTAGGCAAAGAACCTTAACCATGTGCACATTAGATTTTTTTAAAGGAGCTGTATGTGTCCTATACACTAGAACTACGCTTATCACACGGCAAATACAAATAAACAAAGTAATTGATTGATTGATTAATTAATTAATTAAGAAAAGAAAACATAAAAAGGAAGCTCACTCAAGATCTTGATAATTATTGGTAATTATTAGTATCTTTTCTATTAAATTTCTTTTCTCCTTTAATTTTTGGCCTCAGTATCTGTACTTTTACTTAGGTAACAAAAGTGAGTATTCTTCCATTGGTACGCATACGCTTAACAGCATAAATAAAATCACTGGGATACATACAGTTGCTTTAACAATAATATATATATATATATATATATATATATATATATATATATATATATATATATATATATATATATATATATATATATATATATATATATATATATATATATATAATTAAGTGAGTGGGAGAAGGTAAGGTCAAGGAGGTAAAAAAGTGGGCCAAATTTAGAGTGCTATTTGTACAAGCTAGATAGATTTCAGATACAGCTCTAAGATAGCGTTTGGTACGCTTAAAAGTGTTTGGCACACTGAATATTAGGTTAAAGTTGCATGCAGTTTGCCCGTGTTTGGTACGCATAAAAGTGCTTAGCACACTGAATATTAAGGATAGCGTCAAATTAAGGCTACAATTTAGTTAGAAACATACAATTTAGTCAATAAATAGAAAACTACTGGCACATACACTACACTTAGACACTGTGATCATGGCTGACCCTCGAAATCTCAATGCTGTGTCAACTACTGCCACACTTACAAACCTGGGCCAACTCCTCACCTGCCTTGAGCAGAAGATTAAAGATACAGCAGCAGAAGAAGGAAATCCAGCCAACCCATCACTAAAACAACTTTCTTGTTTTTGGAAAGCATGGCAAGATGCAGGATGGACAGACACAGGGAAATTCAGTCCTCTACCAAACAATGCACATCTGAGAGAAATAAAGTCATTTTATGATGGGATGCATCAAACTGCAAGATCAAAATGGGAGGCGAAAGGCAAACCAATGTTCTCAAGAGGAAAGGTGAAGAAAGCTGGAGAAGAAGCTCTTGCAGCAAGTACCATTGTTACCTGGGTCATGGACATGATACCATCAGTGAAGAAGCCCCGAGGAATAGTTTCTGTAACCCCAGCACCACCACTGTATCCCACCCAAAAACAAAGGCCACTTCACGCTTCAACGCCATCAAATATGGCCAGAAATCATTTCCTCACCAAAGCTACGACACCATCCAGTGGTCAGCCCGTGATACAGGAAATGCAACTACAGCTACAACGACAAGCTGAAACCATTGACCAACTCACAATGATTATCAAAAATCAAACTCATGCAATTCAAGCTCTAATAGAAATTCAAAAGTCTCAGGATGGACAATTACAAACAATAGCTGACGCATTGATGAACAATAGGAAAAGAATCCATGAAACCAGCTTTACTGGGACCAAAAGGACATCCAAGATTACCCGAAGAGACAACTCTCCAGGAAGAGGAGCAGTGGCTCATGAGCTTCCACCTTTCGAGACAAGACAATTTCTCAAGGAAAGAAGAAAGGCCAGTGTCTGCAGTTCACTAACCCAAACTGACCCAGAAAAAGAGGCTAAAGAGCTTCCACCCTCTGCCACTAAGAGGTGGATTTCACACCACGAGATGGATACAGGGATTATTGTAAAAAGAGGAGGGAGGAAAAATGCAATGCCCAGTCACGGGATGAGAACAAGATCAGAGTCCCTGATTAACATAAATGGGGAAGAGGTGACTGGAGATTTCAACGGCTACATCACTGGCGCACTCTACCCAGAGACCAATTCAGAAAGACCTCCCCTCAACCAGCCTGAAGAGCAACCTCCACCAGATGCGATGCAAATGCCGTTGAGGCTGACAACAACAGGGCAAGCGGCATATTCACCATGGGGGTGGGGAGACCTGTCAGCCCTCATAAAGAATCTTCCACTGATGGAAAGAAATAGAAACAAGTGGATTGAAGAATTTGAAGACAAAACAGCTGGAGAAAAGCTTTGCAAAGCAGACTTAAGTGCAGTCCTCTCCAGATGTGTAGGAAGACACAAGACAGATGAAATCCTGGATAAAGCCACTAGAGATATTCTGGGGAACCACACTGCCCTTCCATTCAATCAGTTCAGAAACAACCTGTATGATGTACTAAGAAGAGAATTCCCGACGCAACCAGACTGCACACAACTTACCTCACTGAAACACAAGCTTCCAGAAGAATGGTTTGAATACCTGCAGAGAACACAGAAACTATGGAGAGAAATGACGGGAGAATGTCATGATATCACGCCTTCACAGGAATTGTTATTCAGAATGAGTGTGCAGCAGGGCCTTCCAAGACCTGTCCAACGTAAACTTGAAGAAGTGGTGGGACTGACATCTATGCCTGAAGCTCAATGGAAAACCATTTGCAGCCACCACTTGAGAAAGTGGCAAGAAGATCAGGGGAACAAGGATGAAGATCTGGCTACCCTGACCAAGACTCTGTTCATGCTCCAAATCAGAGAGCAAAGCGCTGAGTATAAAAAGGATAAATATGAGAAACAAGCCAATCACATGGCAGTCACAGCATCTATGCCTACAGCCACGCTTGATATTCCTATTCCACAATATCAGACTTCATCTGTTCTGAACCAACTCCCACCTCAAATCATTGTCCGATCAACACCACAAACAAAGGGAAGATATCAAAGATGGGGACAAGAAGGATGAGGCCATGGAAGACAAAGAAGAAATAGACAATCGGTTCGAAACAGTAGAACAAGAAATTATTCCTGCTTTGGCTGTGGAGGAAATGATCACTGGGTGAGAGACTGTACATATGAAAACCAACAATCCCAAATGCAACAGCAGTGGCAAGGCCCACTGCAACCAGCATATTATAGGAGAGTTTACAGACACCCAGAGGCAAACCATTCCACAAGATAGAAAACCAATGGCAGTTCAGTAGATGGTCACATTTCTTGGCATGACCGGGTACAGCAGAAATCATGTCCCTGGGTACACAGAAGAGAGTGAAGACACACTTGTGGCCACCAAGCAAACACTGGCAAGAATTTCTTAAGAAAAACGAGGGAGAAACAGAAAGCTGATTCAAAGGAGTGTACAGATGTATTGCAGCTCTACCATCCATCCATCTTCTCCCGCTTAATCCAGCTGGGTCGTGGGGGCAGCATGCTGCCCAATACTCATAGCACCTGACCCCCCCTATGAAGCCCTCTGCAGGTGGTGAGCCCACAGGAGAGCTCTACCAACTATGAATTAATACCTGGTGTCATTCACACACAACAAGAAGGTTGTAAATTGCTGCACAACTTAGCCAATTCCAGATCACTTATTAAACCAAGACAGATATTTTCATCTTAAGGAAGCCTTGGAGGTCTCCAGAAATAGAATACAGACTTTTTGACTGGACATATAAAGGATTAGTTGGGGACATTTATGCATATCAACTTTCCAAAAGGACATTTGGGTCACCTAAGATTCACGGTTCGACTGTGCTGTAGGAGTGCATGAAAGGTTTTGGTGCTGTGTTCTCCATGGGGGAGGTAAGAATTTTCTTATTATTTGCCAAATTTACATATATCTAATCATTGTGCTTCATTACAGTTTTTGGTTGACACCTAAAAAGGTGTCAAAGGAGGGAATTGTTAGGATAAATAACTAGGCTTAGCTATTCTGTATAACTGCTGCTATATTTCATTATTGTACCGAGGTCATGTGAAGATAAGGGCTCTGATCACATCTGTGAGACTCATAGACATACTGTATGTCAAGACAAATGTATGATATTCCAAACTATCTAATAGCAAACTCACTAAATAGGACAAGAACTACTGATAGGGATAATGTCATGACTTGTTGGACAGATAACACCCCGATGCACCAACGAAGAGGCGCTAAGTCTAAACCACGGTAGCCTCCCACAATAGTTTGCGTATAAAAATCATTGTAGGCGTAAATATTCAGTCTCTATATGGGAATGTCGGTACAGACTCCTTGTACAAGTATGGCTTTCTAATATTTGAATAAGTAAATTATCTGGACTTTATTTCTGTCTCAAGTGTATTTTTGTCTAACAGAAACTAACGAACACGCAAGGGGAAACCTGCTTTCCCTTACACTACTGCTACTACTTCGACGACGACTGTCATGTTCGATCCTCCATAATTTACAACCTTAAAAACCAGCGAGAAAAAAATCTCTTAAATTTTCTATTTCAATTTTACTTTTATTATTGAAATGCATTCGTTTTCTTGCACATTCCGAACACATCCCGAGCTCAATTTTGACTGCCTCTACAAAGTACTGCTATATTAAACCCTGCACTTGTGTGAAGCTTCCATTAAGTTTCCCTGACGTCTCACACTAGATTACACTGGACAACGGTCAGACTGACTTGAATATAATCTGTGGTACTGTGACAGCATCAGCGTGCTGCTTTTTCTAGAAAGTGCCACTTCCTGGGTTTGTGGGGCGGGCTCTGGCTCCCCTGTTTTGGTTTTCCTCCATGATCCTGATACGTGGCTGTTTGGGAAAGCCCTGTCTGCAGCTGTGATTCTTGCGGAGGCTGGGACCCTGCACAAACTCAGCCAAGCCTCGTTTCATCATCGGGCCTGGATGGCAGGGACACACTGGTGCACGGATAGTCGAAAACACAAGGTAATTGCACATTTGACTGTCAGTAACGATCCCGTTTTAGTTTTTTGTAGCAAAACAGCTTAAGTGTTCGCATTGCGGCGTATTTCCTTCGCTTTTAGCTAGAGTCTGCCGTGATTACGTGCTAACGTTAGCCCTGCGTGCGTACGTGCACACGGGCTAACGGCGGCTTGCTAACTTTGTTAATGTCATGTGGAAATGTGGAAACGAGTGTACTTTTGCGAAAATGCTTTTATAAATTTCACATGGAAACTATTCCACGTTTTTGTCGTGATTACGTAATTGGCGTGCGTGCGTTTTTGTCTGATTTCTGTAGCAAAATTTATCCCAAATGGTCTTTCTCAGTGATGAAAAACCTTTCCATTAAGTGTTTTCTATGGTGCACTGGGTAACTTTTCGGTTTGGGGTTCACTTCCCTGCTTGTATCCATTGATGTTACTGCTTGCCTGGAATGCTCCGTGGTATGGCATTACACTTATTCATCTTGCGTATTCAATTTCAGATGTTTTTATTGTAACACAAAAGGGAAAAATAATTCTTAGTGCAAGTCTTACTTGGCTTGGCTCAACTTTGACTATCTGCTTGTCTCCAAGAGAAGGCTATTGTGGAACATTCCAGGCTAAGCAATGCCATCCCCATGGAGACAGGCAGGTGACAGGCTAATAAAATGTGGAGCTTGTCTGTATCAGATCTGAAAACCCTCTAAAAGGCTACTCCATCTATAACTAAGTGCTAGGGTTAGCCTACTAATTAAATATTCATTCTGTGTGGAAAAAAGTACAGTCCTTTGTTTAGATTTCAAACTATTTGAGAAGTGCTCCTAGGACTTTATTATGATCTATGGTGGTCAGTGCAATAGGCTTTGATGCTGCTGAGAGAAACTAGGCTAGGAGATATAATTAATTGTGTTCATACCTTTCACATGAGTATGGTGCAATAGAACACAATAGTCTAGAATATTGTTACAGAAGGGAACACATGCAAGTCTAATTCAAAGTCAAAATTATTGTTGCCACAGCACTGAGTACTGACTGGTCTGTTCATTTTCCAAACAGCCTTACAGGTTACTAGTGCATTTTGGACCATGGGCTGGATGAAAGACAAAAGCAGTAGTAAGCCCAGCTGGGCCCTGGCTGTGTTGTTGGTCCCTGTGTTGTTGCTCACAGTGACCTCCAGGGGGGCATCCAGTAGTCAGAGGATGATTCAGACAGTGATGGCTCAGGCTACAGCCACTGCAGCTGGATCCGGCTCCTCAGACCTGCTCCAGGGTCTGCACCAAGGCCTGCAGGCTGCAGCCCACTTCCTCTGCTCCGAAGAGGCGCATGTTTTGCTCCTGGCTCTGCTTGGCTCCATCGCTGTGGGACTTAGTGGGATCTTGCCATTGCTTATCATCCCCATCGAGGCAGGTGCAGCCCTCAAAACTGAAGGTAAAAACTGCATAACGTAAATATTGTAGAGGAGAGTGTGTACACTATTGTGGTGATTTATTGATTATTATCCGCTTGTTGCAGCTGGATCACAGAGACTGAAGCAGCTCTTGAGCTTTGCCATTGGTGGTCTTCTTGGAGATGTTTTTCTTCATCTACTGCCCGAGGCCTGGGCACTGTCTTGCTCCTCAGGTATGGATTTGAGCTTTTCATATTTTGATTGATGTCTTAAATTTCCTCATCAATTGGCTGGGTTTTTTATATGATTTAAATTTTATAATAATAATATCAAACCCCTATTTCTTTTTTGGTAGTCGGTTATGCTTGTCTACTCTACATGAATATGGTTTTAAACAGGTTTTGTATGATTGCAGTGTCCACATCTCCCTCTTGACATCTCTTCTTTGCTCTTGCAGTGGGTAAACAAAACCACTACATGACCCAGGGCTTGTGGGTAATTACTGGTTTGTTGTCCTTTTTACTGTTGGAGAAGATATTTCCAGATGAGGATGGCCACAAAGGTGCCACGACACACTCTGATTTGAATTTCAACTCTGTAAGTGTTTGAAATGTTTATTTTTTTTAAATAGGGTGAGGTCACTTGAGTCCTGGGGCATTGACGGGCTCACGCTTGCCTCGACATAGTTCAACTTTCACTATGCATCTCAGACTTTGTACTTTTCTGTTAATTAGCAGATTTACATACAGCTCAGTCTGACCTCAAATATGTAAATTATTATAAATACTATATCGATGATTCAGTGCCAAAGTTAATCAAAAATTTTTTTTTAAATGTTAATTAGAAACTCAGTAAATGTAACTATCATTGGTAATGTCTTATAATGGCATGTTATTTTTATAATCTCTTTCCTTCCTCTGAGGAATCCACGTCTCAGCTCCTCCACTGCGTCACTATTTTTAGTCTCTGAGTAAAGCAGCAGCTTTGGCCTGCTCACTGTGAGTGTCGCTGGAGAAGCACTATTGTGAACTCTAAACTGTAGAATGAAATTGCCAATTTTGTGTTTATGAATTAATAAAATGTACTATGACTGTATAATATATTCACTCTTGTCTACCAGGGATATGTGATATAGTGGTATCAGCCAATATTGATACAAATTAATCGGTATCGGGCATATATTCAGTACTGATATTTTTTTCTGCTGCGCTAGACTTGGAGTTCTTTTCAAACAGACTAATGAGTTAAAATGGAAATAGTAAAGTGTTACATGGTGCTCACGTTATCTCCTGTTTTCATTATATGGCTGTATTTTTACACAAACAAGTTTATTTGTGACTGTTACTTAATTTAAGATATATTTGTGGGTCTTGCTACAGATTTTAATTGCAAAATATTGGCATCGGCAAACACCGGTTATCACCCACAGCACTAGGATATTGGCTTTGGCTCAAAAAAAAAAAAAATCCAAATCAGCCCATCCCTATTGTCTCATTTCGTTTGGGTGTTTAACAATAGTGACATTAATACAAAGAATGAGCCATGAGGTTAAAGCCCTGATGCTAAATGGGACAAGCCTTATATACGACACTACTATTATATGACCTACTCCACTTTTACAAACTATAAACGTTTTTTTGTTCACCTTTTGCAAATTGTACCAACTTTTCTTCTTGGTGTGTTGCCTAGTGTTCATTGGGATATTGAGTCAATTTGTTTCCTTGTGTTTTATTCACAGAAGCAGTCTATTTCAGTTTTCAGTGGAAAGACAGAAGTGTCACTCCAAAACGGGCACCACACTGAGTCATGGGAATCTTCTAAGCAACTGAGTCTGCAGCAAATGCCTCAGAAAATCAAGGTATGTCCAGAACTTTTCAGATTTAACAAAAAATACACTGAGGGGAATACACTGTTCATTGTGGGCTGGCTATGATTCATTTTAATGTATAACCTGCAAGAAACAGCTGCACATTTAATTCACAGGAAATTGGAATTTCCAGACTAATTTCAGACTTTCCAGTAATGTCTGGGAATATATATATATATTTTTTTCTTTATTTTCTATATATTTATGAAGTTGATTTATGCTTGAAATGAAAATGAACAATATGCTTGATATTGAATTGTGGCCTAGACTTAGTAATTGTTTACAAAATCATCTGCAACCCGCTTTCACTACAAACCTACAAGAGAGCATTGTTTTATACAGTGGTCTTTTCAGACCACTGTTCATCTGAAGCTTTTTATGTATTCTCTACTCAGTAACTCTAATATTAGCTGAGGCTGGAGCTTTAAGGCAGATAGTCGATGCGCTAAAAAGAAATGTATATTTTTCATTCTATCTTATAGACAAGTGGGTATTTAAACCTGTTGGCAAACTGCATAGACAACTTCACTCATGGCCTGGCAGTGGGAGGAAGCTTCATGGTCAGCAAAAAGGTAAGAAAATTATTGAAAACATTTCTGTGGTCTACAATTTGTTTTTGCCTGTGTATTGATTACAGGAGACCGAGTAGGCTCCTACATTAAACCAGATGTGTTGGATAACAGGCTCCTAGTCATGTAGTCATGTGCTTGACCTTACACTTCTCTAATTCTATTTATGCAGAGACTATATCATTGAGGCAGGGCATCCATGTGTAAGATGGAAACGTGCACAAGTAGCACCTCCCGTGTGAGTTCTGGCAGCACATTCAGAGCATTTGGCAGAGTGAAATAGACTAGTTGTATTTGTATTTTTAGCCTCCAGATACGGCCATTTATAATTAGGTACCTAACCGGCTTCATTTGAATATTCTTATTGATGAATAAATCATCCTTAGCATTTTAAATACATTCCTTCAAATATGCAAACAGTGGTAAAAAGTGCAGAGTAATGCTGTACTTTGGTGGATTGCTGTTTTGTGGTGGTGTGGCCAACAAGAGTCCAGCTGGAGAGACATAAGGCTCGCAGCATGAAGTGTGTGCCCACGTGCCAGAGAGGAAGTTATCTACGCACATGTCTATAACTAATGTACAAGACCACCAGTCTTTCATGTTTAGCTGCTCCTGCACAGGCATTCAGCTACTCTAGATTTCACATTAACGGCACATAAAATGAGTGGGTCCCGTCATGTTACATTTCAAACCTGGCCTCTCACACAGCATCTTCATCAGGGCTTTTGTGAATGGACAACAGCTGTGGCAATTCAGAAGCTGAACTGAAAATCAGACGCTGGAAAGTAAACATGCCAAAATTCAAAATATTACAAAAAAATACTTTGATTTAATTTCAGCTATTCACCACTATAAATATATATGTCTCAACTAAATAACTATATATGGAAAACACGGCAACAGCTTAACCAAGTATTTCAGACCTTGGTGATAGACTGCTTACCTATAGAAGATAGAAGATGAAGTTAGACTTTTAATTTACTTTTTTGTGTTGCAGTATTTTGAAGCAAGATATATGGACTGTATTGGATGAGTGCAGTTTATAATAGGGCTGAATGATTTGGGAAAAAAGTACAAGCATTGCGAGTTTGATTCGATTTTGCAATTTATGGTTCAATAACAGGAATGGGAAAGTAATAGAAGAATGGTCCTTTAAGAAATTGCAGTCTTCGCGATTTGCTAATTGCATGCATTCAAATAGCATTTTCGATTTAAGTTGTGATTAATGTTGCAGCTGTAGCTTATGACTTCGGTCTTTTGTTTATTGCTGTATTGAAAGCTTGTTGAGAGTCACATTCCCTCCCTGTTTAACACTGGCATTGACTGTTTGCATACATTTTCATTTTAATGATGCTTTTGCAGGTTGGCCTCCTTACCACCTTTGCCATCCTGCTCCATGAAATCCCCCATGAGGTAAGACCGGCAAACGTTATATCACATTTCCTCTGTCTTTAATGTTGACATCGTTTGACTGGGGGTAAAAGTTAGTGCTTGTTCACTGTTGTGTAAACATAAGCTGTGTGTATCTAGTCCTGTGTTGTGATAAATGTCATGATCCGCAGGTGGGAGACTTTGCCATTTTACTGCGTGCTGGGTTTGATCGCTGGAGTGCCGCGCGCATGCAGCTGTCCACAGCCATAGTCGGGGTTCTGGGGGCATGTGTGGCCCTCTACACTCAGTCTCCAAAAGGGACAGGTACATTTTAAACCTTTGTATTACAGGGACACTTTAAGCTGCTTAGCGTGTCTAAATCTCACTTGTTTACAGAAGACACAGCCTCCTGGATACTACCTTTCACCTCTGGAGGATTTCTCTACATTGCCTTGATCAATGTGGTCCCAGATCTGCTGCAAGAGTCCAATTTCAGGTATTTTAAAATAAGTACCTAATAAATGTGTTTACATTTTCTGCTATTTTCAGTCGACTGTGTAACATTGGGGCTGTGTTAGAAGGATTATGATTTGGGGTTTTAAAATGTAACTAGGACAGAGCTGTGGGTGTACACCTTGCACCTTTGTGTGTGAAATGGATCTATTTATTTAGATTTCTCAGATTTCACAGTGTTGATAATGCTTGCTAAACCTTTAAGTAGCAAAAGCACCTTGGATTTGCTCTTTATTTTAACTTTTACTGGTAAACCCATTAGTATCAATAAGTTTGATTGAGTGCATGTTTGTCTAAATATAATCTCTCATTTTCCAGGCAGTCCATGCTCCAGATCTTCCTCATTTTCTCTGGTGTAGCTGTAATGGCTCTTCTATCTGCCATTGTCTAAACAAGTTTGGTGCCCACAGTATATTTAATGCAAAGTATAATACACTCCACAATCACAGCCTGTTACTGACATGACTGAAGTTGGCACTTTATGGACTTTATGGACACGGATAATGTGCCAAATTTGAACCAAGGGAATTAAATGAACGCCGTATACCAAAAACCCGGGTTTTGCACATATGCAGCGCATCACTTGGTTGTTGTTAATCCCGCTATCTATGGCTTTTCACTTTATATATTTTTTTTACTATTTAAAATATGTCTTATTTTCATGCAGCTGCTGTATTTATTGAAATAGAGGCCACCAATGCTTTGTTTCTGGCTTTCATTCATGATTTGTCCCCTCTATCATGTTACAAAATAAGTGCCAAAACACTAGAATCTGTCCTACTTGTGTCAGGTTTAGGTCCCATTAACAAATGCTGTATTATATACAGTGAAGTATATCATTTCCACATTTAAGCAATATCTTTATATTTTTATTATAGATCTTGACTCTGAAAGAATGTTAGATAAATTAACAAAAGAAATCTAGAAATACTATTTTTATTTGGTGTATATTTGTGTAGATTTCCCAGACTAAAACTAACCATAACAATATAAAGTAGTTGTGGCATCTTTTAAAAAATAAACACAATGGAAAACTCATATGTCTGATTTTGTGGTATTTCATGAAATAGTAAAAATGTGACTGTGTTTATAGCCCTAACTGTATTAAAGTGTACATGACTGGGACACGCTGCTATAGGCCTGTGATCATTAGGACACTTGGATATTGATTGTGCAGTGGAAGGTGCTGAGGCAGGTCTCTCCTGTCCTCCACTGGGAATCGCTTTGACCTGAACCTAAATCGCCACATGGGACAAAGAGGACAGAGAACTGGATCAAGACTGGTCCTAAAACTGGGCTGGATTCTGCTGGGTTTCTGTAGGATGCTTGTTACTTAAATTAGCCAGTACATGCAATGACTCTTCTTTTACAGCATACTAGAAAACATTACTAAGCACTAGATTCATTAAATTGCTTTATAACCGTTTTGATGTATGCTCTAAACAGTTATTGGTGGAGTCATAACTTGGATCATAATGAAAACTCTCTGAACCCAGTGGTTAACCATAGTGAAGTCATGGTTGGTTTATCTTACAATATGTTGACTAAAGGCTTAATTGACCCTATTAAGAAAGTGCACTTCTTGGAGTGATCTTGTTCCTACCATTAGCCTAATGAATATCTCCTGACATGCTCTAATAGTTGGGCTGTGTTCTGTGGTAGTCCCAAAGTGGCCACTCCCCCTCACAGCCTGGTCCTGAGCCCGCAGCATCCCGGAGGAGAGGCAGCGCCGCTACATTCCTCCTCTCAGCATCCTCCGGCCCCCTCCCCCTCTGCTCTGCTCCTGTACCATAACAGATGGTGGCAACAACATAGCATCCAGAGGCTCACCACAACAAAAGACGACGCTGGCTCGGCTCAACCATGTCTCCAGCCCGCAGCTGCGACAGGCTGTGAGTGCCGTCGTGATTGATTTCACGCGGTACCACGAACACGGCCACGGAGACGAAACCTGCTTCTGCTTCTTGCGACTGTTTGGGCTCTCCATCGAGTGGGGAAGGAAGATGGCCGCTATGAAAATGTTAACCAGCGCGGGGCTCTTCTTGGCTATGTGCGCGCTGGGGCTGCTCGCCATGGCAATCTGCACCGACTATTGGTACGAGACAGACGCCAGGCGACACCGGGAGAGATGTAAGAACTATGCCAACAAGCGATACGACCCGGGATACATCTACATTTCCAACCCCAACCTCCCCCTCAAGATGCCCCCAAAGAGCGCGCTGGAGAGGAAAGGAACAGGCCCAGATGTGGCTCCTCTCCGCAGGGTTAAGCGACACTTTGTGCCAGCAGCATCCGCGATGGAGTCTCACTGCAGCCGGCAGTTCAACTCCACCATCTCGGGTCTGTGGAGAAAGTGTCACCGGGAAGGCTTCGACCTGGAGACGGAAGACCTTATCTACAAAGGTAAACAGCATTGACGATAGCAGCCAGACAGCGGGCCATGATGCTGAGCTCACCTAGGGCCTCTCAAAACACGAAGCATTTGGTCTGGCTCATTTCACTGGGGATTAAGCATATGTTAATGTCAAGGAAAAGCCTTTCTTATGCTCTGTTATACAAATGAGGATGTGTCTATTATGGCAGGGTAGTGTGTCTGTCTCAGTAACATATTGTTCATATTACAGCTGGATAAAGCAGCCTGCAAACTCCAGCTTATATGTATCTCTGCCTTTCTGTGTGACCACTTAAGAACCAGAGCCTTCAGTGACTCACTGAGAAGTCTGATTATTTGGATTGTTGGATAAAGCACACTTTGTCTTGCAATCCAGACTGGCTATTCTGATCGCATGCATCCTGTTTGTTCATATACATTTTTCATAGATATGGTTTTGTCCTGGGCATATTTCACACCCGCCTCCCTCTTCTGTCTGAATCAGGCCGGGAGTCCTCCACAGTGTGACATAATGGCTGGTCTCCTCCATATGTTTTGTGGCTGCTCCGAGCCATATCCTGTCAATGTGAATGACAGTGAAGTGGTGGCTAAAAGGCTTTCACAGAATACTTCTAATATTTAGTCTTCACAGACAAGAACTGTGCAGCTGCTCTATTCACAGCCCTCACTCTGTGTGACAAATTGGCACATTAAGATTTGCTGTAACACCATGGGCCCTTACTAAAGTATTTATTGATTTTTTTTTTTCTACATTTCTGTTAAGTCTATAGAAATCCATCTGCCTCTTCTTTTAGCAGTGTTCTATAAGAGTACATGTTACATTCACATTAAAAAGTTGAAGGTTAGTTGAAGTGCAGGGCTCACTGTCTGACAGTGAATGTCAGACTCACTGTCCCACTGTGAAATGTTTTCAAGCAGTCAGAAATACATGCACATTGGAGATGTTTTTAGATTGTTTCACCTGTACGTTTATGGACAGGACAGGTGTAAGTGTGGAATATGTGTGAAAAGTGGAGAGTGACATTCACAGCCCTTCACAGAGAAAGCATTACCTGCTGCATAAACCACTAGGCAAACTTGGCCGTGTCTTTATTTGCTTTTTAAAATATATTTATCAATGACTGCAGCTTAAACCAGACTCATCACAGTGCAAATATTCTTAAAGGTCCTGTATTGCAGGAAATGGACTCTTGTGAGCTTTTAATTATGTTCAAATGTTGTCATCTCCTCAAAAACACTCCTGAAGTTGTATTTTGTTTCATTCATCACACATGTTTGAGCAACCCTTTATTATTAGTCTGTCTCCAAAGCTCTCTGTTCCACCTTGTGATGCCATGTAGTAGTAGTAGTTTTACCTTTAGTTCAGTAGAGATCGGTAATTCCAGGTCTTAAATTATCCAAATGATTCTAGTGAAGGTGTGTGGAGTTTAAAACACATTGGAACATTGCCTGTATTTACCACATGACATCATAAGGTGAACAGAGTGTTTTCTGTTTGAGAGAAGAACTCAGCCTAAATATGTATGTTTTGTGTGTTAAACATGTGTAAATGAAACAAAACACAACTCCAGGTATGTTTGTGATGAGGAAACAACAGGGTTCGATCCCTGGGTCACCCGGGCCTTTCTGTGTGGAGTTTGCATGTTCTCCCCGTGTCTGGATGGGTTTCCTCCGGGCACTCCGGTTTCCCCCATCAACTCAAAACATGCAGTACCCCTATGAACTAACATCAAGGACCATGACGTCCACCCTCCTGTGCGCTCACCACCTGCAGAGGGGTTCATTGGGGGGGTCAGGTGCTATGAGTATTGGGCACCAAGCTGCCCCCGTGACCCAGCCGGATTAAGCGGGAGAAGATGGATGGACTTTACAAGCAGTCTTGTCTAACTCTGTCTGTGACAGAGAAAGAAAGAAGAAAATATATCCCTATTTTACATGAAGAAGTAGTGATGCAGCATGCAAACAAACAACCCTTTACAACACAAATTTAAATAGAAAAATTGTTATTAGTACTTATAGTTATAATAATGTTTTTTCTCTTTTTTTCTTCCTTCAAATCTGTAGACCTTCATACTTCCTGGGGTTGTGTGTGTGTCTGAAACACATGTAATTGTGTGGTTATTAAAATATAGAGAGTACTGCAAATTTGTATGAAAAATTACTAGGTACATGGCTAAAAATGTACTCAGATGGAAATACAAGTACTGCTTCCAAAACTGTACTTAATTAAAAGTAAAAAGTACACATGAGAAATACTACTCAGAGTACTAGTTTCCTTATAACATATCTTTGTAGATGATTATTATTAGCTTGGTCCATTTGTTTTTTTAAATAAACAAATAATAACTTGTAGATAATTGCAAAGAAGCGGTAAATGTATAGCTCTTGGTGCACTATGTAACTTTTCTACTATGTAATCAGGCAAAGTTACAGGTAAGATCCGTGGAGAGGTCGCACGGCTTTTTCGCAATAAAACCCAATTGGATAAATGCAAGAAAAATATGTTTACTGCTATACTGTGGTACTTTCCAGGCAAAGCAGTGACATCTCCATGGAGACAAGCATTAGAAAAGTTACAGAAGGGACTTTCCACTATAATGTGGTTGTTTCTTACCACTTTGACAAATTAATAGAAATTAACAGCAGCTATTTTAGTTATAATCCTGTTTCCTCAACACAAACATGTCTTGAGTTGTATTTTTCCCCTGTCTAACACACAAGCCCTGCACATTTAGGCTGAGTTCTTCTCTCAAACAGAAAACATTTGCTGTGATGTCATGTGGTAATACAGAAAGATCTCCATACACCGTCACTAGAATCATTTAGATCGTTGCAGTCCTGGAATTGCCAATCTCTACTGAACAAAAGGTAAAAGGGAGCTGTTAACTTGAAAACTACTACTAACAAGGTAGAACAGAGCATATTGAGTTTTGGAGGTGTAGACAGAATAATAATAAATAAGAAAGGGTTACTCAGTCATGTGTGAATGAAACAAAACACAAGTCCAGGCATGCTTTTGATGAGGTTAAAGCTCACATGTGTCAATTTTGTATAATGCTGGACCTTTAATAATTATAAGAACCAAACAAGTTACCTATAACAAAGTGTGACTAAGAAGATAAACTGTATTAACATGTTAAAGTCACATAAAATATTGGACATAACAGCTGTGCACATGATCAGAGAGTGAAAGCTTACAAACAAAGCCACTGTTTTGTTTGACTATTGTGTGGAGGCCCTGTTCTCTCCAGTACGTAAGACACTATGGCAGAAGAATTTGGTTGATTTGTGCTTTTTCATCCCAACTATGATCACAGCTGATGGCCTAGTGTTATGACAGCAGCTCTTTGTAGGAAATGTCTGTTTTTGTTTCAGTTCCAAGTGGTAAAAACACTGCTAATTTGTTAGCAGTGCTTCCACAGCAGTTACTCCATGCTGTGGAACTTGACTATTCTTTTTGTGATAATGGGACAGTTAATTTTGACTAGTTTATGCATTATTTTTGTGTAGTGTCTGGTTATGATATTCAGTGGAACCTTCAGATGATTAGAGAAATGTATAATGATGAGAGTTTGAAGTCTGTAGTAGAATAATAAGGGAGAGTATCCTATCTAAAAATCAGATGCCAAATAACATGTGCAATGTTTTGCTTTTGTTTTTGTAAACCGAGAAAGAATGTGGAAGCCAAAATCAGCTTGGCAGTAGGTAAACACACACCTTGGGATGCCAAATAAGTTTGTGGAAAACCGTTTGAGTGCATGTCACTTTAAAAAAAACAAAACTTTTAAGTCAGAAGACTGTGACTCTTGTGGAAATCAATATATTTGTATTTAAAGTGGGAGCCCAGTCCAAATCTGGTTAAGTTGACCATAACTGAGCCACTAAACATGTAATATTAACAAGAGAATAAAAGAAAAATAACATTTTGTTGTATTAGTTCAAACCTTGCTCTCTTTGTTCTTATCTGATCACAGCCCTGAGTAGACTGTTTAGTCCAGATTAGAAAGCGAGCCCTGAAGTCATCATCACCCACACCCAAAATATGGCTCAAAGTCCTAATGATGTTATAGAGCTAGAAAGATTTATGTTGCAAACGCAAAAAATCAAAATAGAAATATTATTTATCTGTAGAATTTAAGGAGATAACAAAGGAAGCCTTTAGCAAAGGAAGCCTTAAGCCTGTACAAAACATGGCTTATCTCTGATGAACCAATGAAATATTGCATTTATTCTCTGTATGTAATAATTTTATTCCCTTAAATCATCTGTGCCATCCCAGGCCCATCATAATCACATCATATGTGCCTTTGTCTATGTTGTATATTTGTCTGTGTTGTTCTGATCTAATTATTTGTCTCCATGTTGTCTCACATGTCTTACAGGAATCATTCAGAGATGTACTCCAGTCAAATATCACTACACTTCGTCCATCCTCCCGAGAAATTTACCCATCAACGTCACCAAGACCATTCGGCAGGATGAGTGGCACGCGCTCCGTAAGTCTCTGCTCTCAAGGTTTTTTTTTTTTAGAATTAACTTTTAAAAATGTATCAGCATGCATCTAAATGTTGTGGGATTGGGTTGTTTTAGGGCTGTGCCAAAAATCCAAAGATCGATAACTCAAGATCTAAACTTTGTTTGATCTTGATGATGAGCATATTTAAATCGACAGGTCTACAGCCAATCCTGTAGCAGTAAGAGCACGTGGTGTTGATGAGGATTTAAGCTCTTGTTTAGGAAAAAGCAGCCTGAACCACAGCATGTCTCTTTATGTCTCCTCACGTGTTCACAAGTTTAGACTTTTGACAATTTGATTAAACGTCCAGTCTCCGTCTGTGTCTGTCTCTGTGTCTGTGCGGTGCAGTCTGACCGCCCCCCTCCCTCTCTGATCTTGCCACAGCTTCTTTCTCTCTTCTTGTGCTTCTCATCTTTATTGTCCAAGTTGCGAAAAGTCAATGACTATTTTCTCACCCTTTATGAGTGAAACTTAAGACATCACACGCGTTTCTGTTGCTAGTGGTATGTGCATGCTTTTAGGTTTAATACAAACTTATTACAAACTCATTCATTTCATTTCAATTTATTTGTAGCGCCCAAAATCGCAACAACAGTAGCCTCTAAGGGCGTTCCAAGATATGGATGAGCAAAACATACACACAGACATATCAAAAGAGGAATAAACAACATTCATGTAAAGCAGCAAATGAAACATTGTCCAGTCATCCCCTGTCCTTAGACCCTCCTTCTCAGAAAGGAAAAACTCCAAAAAACCCATTCCAACCTTTAAGTCTAAATTTCTTCACCTCTCCTGGATTTATTGGTCCTGTCAACACAAAATACTGTAGCCATCCTGACACCTTGCCCGTTATGCCTGATGTCCACATGTCTGTGTTTTCAATAAGATGGAAGATCGAATCGAAAATCAAGACTGATAAATATGCGGAGAAAAAAAAATCATGATTTGTTTCCCGTATCGCCCAGCCCTAGGTTGCTGTTGTTGTGGTTGTTGTAATACAAAGGTGGCTACCAGAGGCTTGAGAAGTGCCAGTCCCATGCTGAAATACACAGATGTTTTTATGCTGAGGCATTTTCTCAAAGCCAGTCATTCAGAGGGCAACCCAAGTTTTTGTATATCACAATCATACACAAAGTAACTGAAATTGCTTTACAGAATAAGAAAGACATTAAAATCACAATACAAACAAATCAAAAGAGAAACAGTCATCATCAAATTAACATTAAAAGAGAAAAAATAAACAGCTTTTATCTAATGTACAGAGTTTAGTACTTCGATTATTGATTTTACATGAATCAGTTTCTGAGTCCTTTGTGTTGTAAAACACCAAGTTTGTTTTGACACATTTGGGCTTCTGATTGGTTAATCTGCCTGCCAATCAGTCTAACCAATATTATAAACGCATGTAGTCTTAGGTGTCTTAGGCAACATGAAAAGTTTAGCATCTGGAGGGAGATTTGATGTAAATTACCTTCTTTTGTGAGAATAATTAGCAAATCTCATGACAGAACATGGCAGATTGTAATTCACTGTGGCAACTTTATTGAAAAAGGTAAAATATATATTATCTTATGTAGTATTGATACTTTGCAGTGACATCATGCTGGGGATATTCTACATATATCTCTGTTGGTGTAATGTTCAACAGTTACCATGGTGACAGTGTACGCATTAGCAAACAAACAAAAAGTTTTAAGACATTCTGATAACTCAAGAAAAAATACAAAATGGATTTAAACTACAGATTTTCAGGAGTCTGTGATATGAGCGTAATTTGAGCATCCATGGTCCTGTTTAGGGGTTTGATTTTCAGAAAAGGTCAAAGTGACTACCTGAAAAACTGTTGACTAACGCTAGCTAGCTTGTGACTGTAATTTTATGTGTGAGAGACTTGGTTTAAGTGCACGAATCATCTCACCTGTTATAGTTCCATCTAAATCAGATCTTTCTGGTCAGATTGTGTTAAAATAAAGCTCAGATTAGAGTCTAACTTGAGAAACAAAGCTTCTAACAGAGTCGTGCTTTCTGTTAGCTTCACACCCCCAAAGAATATTGATGACATCCGCTGCAAAGTGTCAATAGTATATCTTGTCTTGGTTGAACTCACATTTCTTAGCAGTATCCTAATAGCCATATAAGCAGATAAATTACAATTTACAAGCCACATTGGGCTGTCTAGACCAAAGGTTATCAGGTCATCCCTCTTTGAGATGGGCTGCCTCTGTCCCCAGGTTATCTGAGTACATGCTTCTCAAATCAATGTCTCCTCCGTACGCAGCCGGGACATGTGGACAGGCGTCTTCACTGGCGCTGCAGGACTCTGACCTTGGATTATGTCATTAGTGATTATCAATAAGTAATACAGGAGGGCGCTCACAGTTCAGACATGATCGTCATATGAAACTGAATTGATCTGTGTAAAGTTGAGAATGGAGTAGTTGTAACTGTACACTATAATACGTCTTACATGTTTTCTGTGGCATGTTGTAGTAGTACAGTAAGTACAATAGCACTGCCCCTAAACCCTTGACTGTGATAGCGTGAAGTTAAGCCTAAATTAGGACAGTTTTGGAAAAGAAAATCTAACTGAGCTTTATTGTGATTGACTGACTGAATTTGCGATGTATGTTTATAAAGTAGGATTATATTCTGAGTGCACATTGTTTAACATCTCAACAAGCATTAACAATTTGTTAGCCTAAAAGCATAATTGCTAAAAAAAAAAAAAAAAAAGAAGTCATTTTTTGGCCAAATTGTGATATCTGTATAACTTTACTCTCCTACCACTGCTGCATCACCCTGCAATCAATGTTGTGTCTTTCTTTTTTGGAAACACATCTGGTTGAACTTTCTGATACAATATCAATAATATAAAAGTTTTTTCTTGTTTTCTGAAAACGTTCAAATATGACTTAGGCGACTATGCTATTAGGCTAACGATTTGAGAAAAGTTTAAACAGACTAGAAAAGTAAAGAAGCCCATGTGTTTCAGAACATGTTTGTAGAGTGTATATTGAGTAATTCTGTGTTGAGCTGTGATGGTGTGGCCCTCTGTGCAGACCTGAGGAGGATGACCGCGGGCTTCGTGGGCATGGCTGTGTCCATCATCCTGTTTGGCTGGATCATCGGAGTGCTGGGCTGCTGCCAACAGCATGACCTCATGCAATATGTAGCTGGGCTACTCTTTCTCATGGGAGGTAAACACACACAAAAACACACCAGCACATACTTTAAGGTATTGTACATAGAATAGCATTTTATCCCAGTATCTTGAAATATGTGTCCACGTCGTCACATGTGAGGTTAACCTATTCAAATAGGCCTGTCACTATAATTACTATTGTTGACTTTCAATATATATATCGATCATTCAATATATGAAAGTTGGAACAATATATTTTGGGGGCAGTATTTATCGTGGGTATTTTTTCTTTGCTCTACTAAGAATTTTTTGGTTATTTTTTTTGGCTAAGATTTAAGGTTGAATTCATAACTTCTCTGACTCATTACAGATGCAAACTAAATACTGAAGTGTTTCATTCTGCTATTTATTTATTTTTCAGCAACATTGTAGATTTAGAATAGATTTTATGGTTTAAATCTGCTCTTGGGTTATTGTGTCAGTGGCATAATTTTGTTTAAATATTACAATTTATCTTCTATATTTACTTCAGCCATATATCTAATTTAAAAATTTGTTATCATGACAGGCCTAGTTCAGACTGCTTTATAATGTTTGATTTACTCAAACTGACATGATGTTTAAATTGTTCATCTGGACCTGTTTAATGTCTTGATAATCCAATCACAAAATCAAACAGGCCCCATAGCCTCATGCATTGTGTTGCCAGATTCTATGGCTAAAACAAATAGTGGTGTAGAGCTGAAAATAAAGCAGCACATTCTACAATTGCTTATCATGGCACTTAATTCGTGACAAGGTTTGTCGGTTCACCTGATTTTGGAAATCTTATTTGTCAGATTTGTAATGTCTGGTACTAGTGTGCATTATTTATCATGTGATTAGTTAGTAACACGGAAAAACTGGTTAAAAACATGTTCATACTATATATACCTCAATCTGGGGGTATAGCATACAATAGCATGATACTGTGGTCTGAAATATCAATATACAAGATTCATTTAATTGGGGGCTTCCCATTAGTGGAAACGACCCCATCTACTATTCATACGGCTCACGATGTGCACTCAGCACATACATAATTAATGGTACGGATGCTGTCTGAATCACTGCTGTCTGCTCACAGGAACATGCTGTATCATCTCCCTCTGCACATGCGTGGCAGGAATCAACTTTGAGTTGTCGCGCTTCCCCCGCTACATGTATGGCCTTCCCGAGGACATAAGCCATGGCTATGGCTGGTCCATGTTTTGTGCCTGGGGGGGTCTTGGCCTCACGTTGCTGGCTGGCTTCCTCTGTACCTTGGCCCCCTCCCTAAGCACGCCCGCTCGCACAACGCCCCATAAGCCAAGGCAGGAGAACGGCACCGTGTGACAGGGTGGTGCAGTGACTGACCCCTGAACGCACAAACTCCACCCGGACCCCCAACGTGTAACTCAAGTGTCTCATCACTGTCTGCACCACCTCATCCCTCAGTGCTCAGTGTGCCTGACAGAGGAGCTCTGACCCACTGGGACAGGGCTGTCATAGCACAAGACTGCAATGGACATGGTAACTGTCTGCTCTGAAGAGTATGTCTTAAATGGTGCTGTATTTCATATGCCACATACACATACACATGCACACACTGCATATATAAACATACACACCACTATTCTATGGAGGATCAGGGAGTAATCCTCTGAACCAGAAATGTGAGCAGGCCAAAGCTTTCTGTCAGCATTCCTCTCTCAGTCAAGTGCTGTGTGCTGTGTTACTGTTCATAATGAAAAAATCGTGTGGCATTGGCCATTGCTTCTCTTTAGTGTAGCATACATAGATATGGGTGAATGTGTGCAGCCGCAGCAGAGCACTGGGAGGATTAGAGTGGACAGGCCTCAGTATGTATAGACACATCTCCATGTAGACCACATCAATGTTCGTGTATAGTAGACTTTGAGTAAGAGTGTGCGTGTGAGTGTGCAATGGAAAGAGACTTTATGACAGTGTTATAGTGCCAGTCTAGGATCCACAAATCTCAAGATGTTTTTGAACCAAAAGAACAGAAGGCATGCGGTTACTACCAGGAGCGCTGCTGCTCAGAGAGAGCCATGACTGCCTCAATCTGACTCAAACACATGTGGACTGCTCTGTGGGATAGCCTCAGTGAATACCTCAGAACTACAACAACTTCAGAAACATAGTGATAATAGTATTAAGTGTTGATGTGCCCACTTAAAATGAAAGCACAAGCCACATCCAAACCTTTACCTGCACAGTCACAGTCAGCCTCTCCACAGTGTCAGAGGCAAAGAGGCAAAGACAGAAGTTTGATCAAAAGGCTTAATGCACTCACTCAGTTTTCTTATAGTTAGGCTAGGTTCAGCTTGTAGCATGTGTCCAGGTGTTTATTAGAAATCAGTATACTTAAAAACTTAAACATGCAGGGCTCTGTCTGCAATTTGGTATCATAAATAGCTGCCACAACAGAAGTAAAATGGCTAAACAAAAAGAAGAAAAATTTCCAGTAATAATGGAAATGAACTTTTATATCATCTTGTGTTTACATCGCAAAATATACCGAAGCGACTATGATTTATTGAATGGGTTAAATATGGATTTAACAGAAACTACTGATGTTCAATGCAAAGCACAACTGAATGAGCCGAATGGGACAGGAAATAATGTGAAATTTATTTTTAATGTGTTTAAAATGATGAAAGGGTTTTATTTATGCAGTGACGTTAGCAGACTGTTGATGAGTCATTTGATCAGAGGTTGATAACATTTGTAGACAAGTCATTAAATGAGGCTCCTCAATAGATAAGAGAGTAACAATGGAGGCATGATTTAAAGCAGTTTGTTCTTTTTCTTGTTGGACCATGGCACTTTACTTGGTCTAAAATTATATCTAAGCGCCAGTATTGTATAAAAAAAACCTAAAAGCCACATGTGGAGAGGGGAGAGGAGCAGAGCATGTCATAAGCACACTATTTGTGACGTTTACAAAAGAGTTTGGGTTTAATAATCTTGTGCGTTTAGGGTCAGTCAGTTCATGCTCTTAGTGTGATAATATTATGCCAGTTATATGGACATAAATGAAAATACAGCTGCCATAGAAATAACATTGTTTTATATCTATGGTCACTTCACATGGACGCTTGAGTCGCTGTATTTTTCAGATGTCCGACATTTCACATAATGCAATGCTGTTTGGTGTTTTGGTTTTTATAAAGTTTTAAGTTCACACTCAAAACTGATTAACAGTAATAGAAGTATTACTCTAAGAAGTAAACTGTAAGTAAAAGTACATTGTGCAAGTAAAATGTGTTGTTGAGACTTAAAGCACAATTGCACAGGTCAGTGTTTTTGTGTATTATTTTTTTTAATCTGATATTTTTTTTCAGATACAAACTACAAAGATGTATTGACAAAACATACTTAAAAGGCAAGACAGTGAATGCTTAATACAATACAAATGAACATTATTGGTAAAACATGTTAAAGATAAAAATAGTAGCACACAGTATCAAAAGATGCAGTCTGCAGTTTTCCTTAGTAACTGTTAATCAGATCTAAAAACAAACTTCCTGAAATTTCAGAATCTGAGAAATGTATTGCGAAATGACTTACTGCTAATCGTGTCACTATTAAAAGTGGCTCTTGTTTTAGTAGCACAACTATTTTCTAACTTATTTGTACCAGACCAGTGCAGGCAGTATTTGGGGAATACAGAGACGGTGAAGTCTTGCATGATCTCATTACAATTAGTTCCTTTCTGTATATTAAAACCTGTGTCAATTTTTAATTAATTTATTTTATTGAAATAAAATATCTAATTATTATTGCTTGGTAATGTTTTATTTTTTAATATTGTGTGTTTCATGATTTTTTTTGATCAACTGTGGTCAAAATCTATTTAAAATGTGTCATAACAAAAACGTGACTGTTTTTCCACTAGCATTTAGTCCCTGAGCCCACAGTGCCACCTAGAGGACAGACATTGAGTTGTTCAAGCATGTACTTAACCATTCAAGCAGGTATTATGAAAAGACATTATATATTTTGAAATAATATTAGTTACCTACATATTGTCACTTACATGAGCATCAACTAATTAATAATCTTTGCAAAAATTCATTTGGATTATAAATTGGGATGTACCGTTATTGCCTTTAAACACAAACTGTTATTTATCATTTATAGTAACTACAGAACATTTTTGGAAACAAGTTTATTATTATGAGATGTTTTTAGCCATCATTGGCCAGTAAATAGTCTTATTACACCAGTTTGTAGAAGCCGGTATCCGGCCCACTAATAATGTCAGTTTTGGCTCTGATACTGATACATTATCATATGGATGCATCTCTACTTACAACTACCCAGAAATGTATAAATAAAAAACTAAAAGAAATGACTACATAATAGATCAATATCTGTCTAAGAATAACATTTGAAAGTTAAAAATCAGAATATACAGTTTAAAGACAGCTTTTCAGGGGATAACATTTTCAGTACAAAAATACAAAGTTGAGGTAATAAAATAGCATCTTTTCTCTAAATATCACCGTCTATAACTACAATCTGACCCAGCACCCATGGAAAAGAGGGCCTTATGTCTGCCCCTACTTCTTATTTCTGTAATGGGCTCCCACCACCATGTAGCTGTCTGGAGACATCTGTAGGGGCGCTGTTCTGACCCTGTCCCGACACACTCTAACCTCTGACCTGCTCAGTGCTCCTCTGCAGGGGTCGTGTTTCTGCAGGTAGCTCAAAAAGGTTTCCCAGCCTCCTCCAACCCGCACCATCACATGGCGCTCATTCAGCATCTGTGAAAGACAAAAAGTTAAGTTAAAGATGCACTACCTTTTCAGAATGCAGCTCCGACACCAGAGATATATAATAGCTCTCCCTTTAACAGTAGACAGATAATAAAGGATTACTCAAATTTGTGAATGAAACAAAACATAACTCCTGATATGTTTTTGATGAGGTAACATCATTATAACATAGCTTAAAGCTCACCAGAGTCAAGTTTGCATTATATATTACCTTTGAAGAACTGCAGAATTTTACTAATCTAAGTTACTTTGCTGTACTAACTGGGACTGAAGCTAGAACTAAACCTGGACTAGACTAGGACTAGAACAGCGCCAAACCACATCTACATCAAGACTAAACTTGGTTCAAACCACGACAAAGCCAGGACAAGTTCGAAAACACCCTAAATGGGTAACAGCGGTGGTAGTGATGATTGTATGATTGTAGTGTTAATATCTATAATAATAATATCTAGTTATTATGTCAGTGTTATTCAATAATAAATACAATGGCAGCAGTTTTCATAGGTTGTTTTTGTTAACCCGTAGTACATAAAACCAAAGTATAATTGACAGAGATTTCAATGAAAAAAGCTGAATGGGCAGTGATTATGGGGCATTAAAATATTTAATGATGTCCTCTGATGTACTTCACTGTAAAAACAGTTGATTAAATCCTATAGACAGTCTGTTTGTTTTTCAGCCCCTTGCATATTGTTACAGTACATCTAGTACTATTTGCTCCCACTACACATTCATGTAATATTCATGTAAGATCCTCCTGTCTCGGTGCTAGCAGTGAACGGCAAGTGGTTTCTTGGAAAGCTTTGTCAAAATCTCATTAAAGCAAATGAAACAACACCTCACGGCACCAGCTGAGCACACATCAAGCTCTCACGTGAACAGAGACACTAATGCAGCCTACATTAGATGACAAAGACCTCATTTATTCACATACAAAGGCCCTTATAAGCACCACTTTCAAATACTAAACCCACAATATGTTTATCTGGTAACAGTAGTCAGCAATAGTGCATGTCTGCATCTACACATCAACAAACATTCATGCGATTTTTCTTCACAAAGAAAAACCCTAGTGCTGCCATGGCAACCACAATATGAAAGCCTGAAATTGAGATGAGTTCAGCAGCTCCCGATGGACATCAGAATTCCCAGAGGGCATTGCTAAGCTTGTGGTGGCCCCTGTCAGCACCAGCCACGCCCCCTTTTCCAGCCTTATCTCCAATAAACCCTTCATTAAAGAGCCATTAAGAAAGCGATAATACAAGAATATAGCAGAGGTACCATGTGCACGGGATGTAGGACGGGGAGGGGGTAAATCACTCACAGTCAGTGATAAAAGAGGAAACCCCATCTCTGCTGTCATCGGGCAGATTAAAATGTTAAGGTGGGCAGGGGTCAACATGGACATCCCCGATACACCAATCGCCTGTCAGACATGCACTGAATATTAATTTCACATTGCACTGTGAAAAAATCCCAAAGGATTTATAAAATGCCTACATTTACACAGTATATACCTTCAGTGGCCTCAATGCTATTGGCTTATGGTAGTATAGAGCTCAGATGAGAGTGGTCATCTTATACATGTTTAACCAACTAAAGTTAAATAAAAATCTTGAGTTTCTATAATTCCACCTCCAGTGGACACTCAAAAGTCCTTACATCGCTCACACATGCATATACCAATGTACATAGACATTGGAGACAAGGTGGGTAAAGTGTCTTGCTCCAGGACACAAAGATGGTTTGTGCCTGCAGGAGTTGGTGGAATCATCCACATTGGGATAATTCAGGCGAAGCATTTACTGTGAATAAAATCCTGTTTGTAGTGTGCAGTAATCTTGTTCCTCCAGACGGCTGTATTTGTGAACAGCCCCTCCCTGGAGCATGTCTCCATAGGACTGTCCTACGTCTGCAGCCTGTAAACCAGTGTCTGGATTCCCCAGTGTCTTCCCAGAGCTCCCATTGATTTCAGCTCCAGTTTCTGTTTGAAAAATACATGAGTGTACTATAAGGGGAGACAAGGCAGTTTCAGCAACTGCCAGTAGGGGGCAGAGTTTAGCTGCAGCCATCAGTGATTTAACAGTACATTCTGAAAAGCATGCCCTAATAAGAAAACAGCAGCATCACAGTAAAACAGATGATTTAGACGCACTGGGAATAGACAGTGGAAACATGTACCCGCTAGTGTCTTGAGTTGTGGCAACTTTTTCTCTTAGAGGTTATTTGAATTTACATGGCTTAACAATTTTATTCAGCCCTCAATTCATGTAATGTATTAACTTTTCTTTTGAGTCTTATTACCCAATAAGTTCAAGCAACCCAGACTGATGAGCTGATGTTTATCTCATTAGGGCATAATAAACTTCCATTGTAAAACACATGTAACATGATAACATTAAGATGTGCTACTATTGTCAATAATATGAACATTTTCTATTTTCAAATGTAGCTGATGAATGCCATTTTAGGGCTGTCTAATGTATTTCCATCTATTGACATAGCCAGACTCCTCATACAATACCAGAGGAGAGCCTAATTGAGCATGAGAAGAAAGAAAAGCCTTCCCATTTTTTAACACAAAGAATTGAGGTGCACTAAAGAGCTGGCAGGACTGAATAGTCTCCACTGGAAATGGGGGAGACTGAGAGACAGAAGGGGAGGGGTGGTGAGGTTGTCATGCTTGGGTCACTCATTAACAACCTGTCTTATTAAAAAGGCCTGGCTAATGACTTCTGTGTAATCAATAGTATCTGCTCTTTACAAAGGTTTGCACACATTTCCCTTGGCTCGGAGCAACATACACTACCGGTAATTATGCAGCATGGTAATTCAAGATCATGCCATATTGCCTTTCATGCATGCAGGTAAGTGTATGCAACAAGGTAAGGATGGATTTATGCATAGGTTAATATGGGAACTAATAGAGAGATTTGTGTAACATAGAGGTAGAGTGTAGCTGCTGAAATATAAAATGAGTTCTGACATAATAATGGTATTGTAACCTTTGTACAACATAAAATCTATTTAAGAAAAGCCAGATATTTCAAACAGAAACATAAATGCCATGCCTATTTTTACAGTTTCGTATGACTGAAATTAACATGTTTTGTGCATGAACTTGGCTTTGGTTGTTATCTCTGTTCTGTTCAGACATGCCCTCCCTTGTTCTGTACCAGTTACCTCTACAGAAGCAGGTGTTATTTGACCCTAAAACACCCCCTAAAATAAGATGTCTGTCAGTCAGGTGAATGGAGCTGCCACTGTGTCCAAGCTAAATGACAATGACACATTGATTTCTAGTGAGCTCGTTCAACTGTTTTTTTCAATACAATTTAGAAGACATTCAATGGATACAACTAGTACCCATTTAACTAATAGAGCTCTTTCTGACTAACAAGTAACTAATCATCATGTTAAGTTGCGCAATGTAATATGTACTATTATATATAAGGGTTGCCACATCGAAAGCTTTTCATCTTGAATCAGTTCCAGACCCAGAGGAGCTGGCATTTCCAGCGCTCTTATCTTTATGAAAACCATCTTTATATTGACATGTTTGTTTTGCCATCAGGTCTGAACTCAGAGTTGAAGGTCTCAGTACTGAATAAAATCATCATGAGCATGCTCTTATCCTGTCCATTGGTTGCCAAGCAACTCAGCCTTCCAGATAGCCATTTCTTGAGCCTTTGTACTACACATATGGGTGGTGCCCGACTCGGGCAGCATCCCATACAGCTCAGATCAGGGCACTTGTTGCTACTTCAACTAATAACAACTTGACTTTATTCTGTTTCACACAATACCTCATATACCTAGCAGAAGTATAATTCCATTAGGAAAAATGGTCTATTAGCATAATGATGGCAGGAGTTTGTGATTGGTTTACAAAGTGAAGATACTTACACGGATATACAGAACTTTCTCCCCAATACGATAACAACCTTTTGGCTGCTTTTCAACGGGAAACCTGGTGGAACATGTGCAGGGAGCATTCTTCACAATGTTTTGAACCTAAAAGTTAAAAACAAAGAGTAGATAAAGCACATTTTCATGTGTAATATTAATTCAATTATTCAATGTTCATACTATGTCATCCAAAAGCGTGTTGGTGTTTGCGTTTGTGTTCCGTCTTTTTGTAGATTTGTTGGCGGACCGCGGGGTCATGGATGGGGTGACGGAGGGCGTTGCTGGGGGTGACTGGATGATCAGTGCAGAGACTCTGGCAGCAGGCACTGGAATCTGACATGGAGGCAGTGGTGGAGCAGGCGTGGTCGTGGTGCCCAGAGGGATAAAGACAGGAGTTTGTGTTGCGCTGGAGGTAGTAGCAGGACTGTGAGATGGAAGAGGGTGAGCGGGAGGGGGTGGATTTTCAGGTTTGGGGGCTGGAGCAGGTTCAGGTGGGCTTGTGATGGTGGAAGACAGGGGGTCAGGGGGTGGAGAAGATGGGGGTGAGGGGATGGGTGGAGGTGATGGAGCTGGAGATGGACTGAAAGAAGGAGAGGGGAAAAAAGACAATGGGGACAATGGTGACAGGCCGGCCTCCTCCCTCTCAATCTCTCTCTCCAACTTCACCAAACCTGGAGGCTCCACACCGTACCTGCAAGGTTTGGGAAAATAATTCAGCCTTGTAATGCCAATGTCTTACTGATAGAGGGATGGGGGAACATATTAGGGGTTGGCGATATGCAATACATAAATAAGATCACAATTTTTTTAACACCACACCACAATTTAATCAGATTGATGTGTTTGTTGCTTCTGAGAGTTCATTTTTCACTTTGGTTAAATCCAACCTGTCACTCATTCAGAGCCTGAGCAACAGAGGATGATCAATAGAAGAAATAGGTGATGAAAAAGTTTACTAAGTATAGAGTTACTGAATCACCATCTGACAACATCAATCAAACTATAAAATTATCAAAAGAATGAGATCACAATTTGACTGTTATTGTGATATCACCTCGCCCTAGTTGGTTTATGCATGACTGAAAGGGCTTTGTTTACCTGGCTGCGATCCGCCCCAGCTCTATCAGACACAGACACACTTCCCGAGGCTGCTTCTGCAGGACTTCCCAGAGAACGTGTGTAGTACAAAAAAATAAGGGAGGGGGTGGTGGAGGCGAGACATGAAAAGTGAGTCATCCTCATAGAAAAAAGATGTTTCCGTAGATAAAAGTATGTCTCCCTGAAAAGAAGCCACTGTCTGAATAAAGGGCAAGTTTCTGTGGCTATTGTGCATCTGCCTTTGAAGCCAAGATGAAACTTGTGTGGGCTCTGGGCGAACAGCTGAGGGCATGAGGGTGCAGTGCTCATCTAGGCATCAGGGCAGAGCCAGACACTGCACTATCAACATACAAACTACATTAGAAAAGGTGAGGTAGATAAGAATTTCTATTACATGTGTTTTGATATAGTTCAGATTTACATGTCTAGAACCAATACAAATTGACAAAATATGATAAGAATTTACTTGTACTTGTAAGATAAATTCCACTATTAGGCTGTATTGAGGGCTCTTATTTCTGTGCCGTACTGAGGGCTTTAACTGCCAGCTCAGTACATCACAGAATTTCGCTGAATAGTATTACTGAAATATTTTTCTAACTTTGCTTCAGCAGTTTTAATGCATTGAAAGCCCTGTACACAAATGTTATTATTGCCCTTTGCACCTTGCACTGTGTTGTGATAGCATCTCATCTCAAATATAGGAATTAATGAGATAGTATGACATCTATGCTTTTTGATTGATAAACTAATTTATTGGATGAGAACATAAAGCAGTAACCAGGCACAAAGTCCCATATTATTCTTTTAAGCACATTGTTTGATGATAACCACATGGAAAGAACATATTGCAACTAACCCTGATAGTTGTTTTTTCTATCAGGGTGCGACATTTTCATAGGAGAAGTTCATGTTTCTCACTCGTGGTTCAAAATCAGGTAGGGAATTTAAAACATTGGACTTTGTTAATTACATGAACCACATGTAGAATATTCACCTGTGTGAGACATCCTTTATGGCTGCACCAACAAAAAAGAAATACACAATGTTTATTTGACTATACTGTTAGCATATTATAACCCTTAGCATGTTATAACCTTATTTTGATTCATATGGGATGCCAAATGTGCATCAAGTCTTAACTTACCCAAATCCTCAGACTCAAACAGATAGGCTTCATCCACACCAATTTTGCGACACCAGTAGAGGAAGTTGGCTGTGTTGTCTCTGGCAAAAAATGACCCCGAAGTTGCGTCTGATCTCCAGTGGATGACCCTCCGGATGAAGTGCTGTTGATGTAGGAAGACAAAGGGAGGTTCACAATACCTACCTATAACCTATAACCTATAACCTATAACCTATAACCTATAACCTATAACCTATAACCTATGACTATGAAATGTGATATAGCAAAAAATGTATTCAATTTTTTCATCAAATGAATTGTGCAATTTTTCCCTTATATTGATCGTAATTTTTAATTCAGTGGTTTCTTACAAAAAGCAAATAAATACAAATAAATGGTCCATGACGAAAGATGGCAGCATTTTAAAATAAAATCTTAACTTAAACCGTCACCGCTCAACATTTAAGACAAAAATAGGTTAAAATAAAAGAATGTTGTTTTTTTTTTCTTAATTGAAAAACATCCTGGTCGATCCTCCTCCATATTGTTCCTTGAGAATGTTGTTACTTTGGCTAGAATATTCCACAGTAGGCTTTAAACGTATCTATCTCCACAGAGAATGTTCTGAAGTCTGCTTTCTATATAACCATGAAGGTGCCACCTCCAGAAAGTTACATGGTGTGGCTTTAAATAACAAATTCATTTTTGCCACTTCACTGACATTTCACACAAAAATATTCAGTGTAGTTCTCAAAACTCCAAACTAACATTAACTTTACTGCCACAAGACTGTTGAGCTGTCAGTTAAACCACACCAAGTCAATAATAGCAATCCTCAAACAATAGATCTCGATTTGATTCAAATTTGATTAATTACTCAGTCCTCAGTCATGTATCTGTGCTGTGGGAAAGTGCAGGATAGACCGGGGCTAGCATTCATATTATATTCACGCTTACACAAAGCAGGTTTGATGTTAGCACACATGGGGGAGACTTATCAGACACAATGTGGACTGAGTGCAGCTCTACAGAGGAACATGAAAGGATTTAGACAAAGCTCAATCCAATGTCCCCTGCCCTGACCTGGTTCATGTTCTGAGCCTCTCCTGTCTCTGCTGGCCTCACTGTGACGTCACTAGACATGTTCTGTGTAAAACAGATCACACACTTCACCTCCACTTGTCATTTATATAAGCACACTGAAGCCCACCAATTCAGTGTCTGAAGAAAAAAAGACTAAAAAAGTGACAAAATGGATGTGTGAGCCTTAAAGGTTCAATATAAGCCATGTTATACCTCATCAAACACATACCTGCAATTGTGTCTTGTTTCATTCACACATTTGAGTAAGCCTTTAGTTATTAGTCTGTCTACATCTCCAAAGTCCGAAATGCTCCATCATGTGATGTCATAAAGTAGTTTTCAAGTTAACAGTTACATTTTACTTTTTCTTCAGAAGAGATTTGAAATTCCAGGGTTGAATTTATCCAAATGATTCTGAAGGTGTAGGGAGTTTAAAAACACAGTGGAGCACTTCTTGTATTACCACCTGACATCACAAGGTCTGTTTAAGAAAAGAACGCAGCCTAAATGGTGTGATAAATGGTGTGATATAGACCCTTTAAACAATAAGGTGACGTGCATCATGCAGTGTGTGTTCCTGAAAACCCCTGTTCACTGTTTGTGAATGTCCAAGATATTAGTTATTTTTGTTATATACAGTAATGCTCATAAGTTTACATCCCCTGGCAGACTTCTTGGTCCGGAAGCTGCACATGGGATGTACTTGGATATTCCTACATGATAATGATCCAAAACACAAAGGCAAGTCAGCCTGTCATTGGCTCCAGCAGAATAAAGTGAAGGTTCTGTAGGGGCCGTCTCTTCTGACCTCAATATCACTGAGCCACTCTGGGGAGATTTCAAGTGTGCAGTTCATACAAGAGCAAGAATTTACAGGAACTGGAGCCTTTTGCCAAGAAGAACGGGCAGCTTTACCATCAGAGAAAATAACACATCCACAACTATCACAAAAGACTCCGAGCTGTCATTGGGTCATTTGTGTAGTTTCTGTTCGCATTATGACTTAAAAAGAATAAACACCGTTGTTTGATAATAAATGGCTTCACCCAAGCACCAACCATGAATGAAAGAAAAATTTTTGTGTTATCATTCATATTTTCTGAAATATGGCCAGGAAATCAATCAAATTCTGTCAGGGTATGTAAACTTATGAGCACAACTGGATGAAGCTGGTCCTCACTTTCTAGAGTCACAGTGGTTAAGCAGAACTACTTGTCTGTTAATTAACTTACAGCATTTAGTGCTGGAATTCTCAATGACATATTAAAAGTTCACTACCTTGCTGTTGTTTGCCTGCATCATCTTGTCCTGTAGCATCTGTGCGAGCTGACACAGAATAACTCCATTGTCTAGATGGTCCATGAAATTGTCCGCTGTTAGATCCACACCTGCAGACCACAGACATTTTCAAATGGATATACTGAATCTTCATATACACACTAATGCATTAGCAGTGGTTAATAGACACACTCATGAGAACATTAGCATAAAAAGGGCAGAAATATAACTTTTTGATACTTTGCAGAGACATCACGCTGGTGGTTTTCTACATGCATCTCTATTGGCAGAATGTTCAGAAGTTCCCATACAGACACAAATGACAAGAAATAAAGTTAAAAAAAATAGATTTAAAGAAATAATTTTCAGAAGTCTGTGGTCAATATGAGCTAACTGAAAAACTGGTCTCTTATGCTAGCTATATTGAGTGAGTGTAATGTTATTTGAGAGACACTGGTTAACACCACAAATGATCTTGCCTGTTGTAGTTCCATCTAAATCAGCTCTTTCTGGCACATTGTATTAAAATCAACCTCAGATTCAGTGTAACAGAGCCTCAAACAGAGCAGAGCCACTAGTTAGCATCACACACCCAGAAAATATTGATGACATAAGCTGCAAAGTATCAGTACCCTTGTTTGGGAGACTACACTAGGCCGTCTGTCTCATTTTGACATCATTTTTAATAGTTTTAAATATAGGCAATTTACTTTTCTAAAACTACAATTGTGATGTAATGCATTTTTATATTACACCATCTATATACATATATGAACATATTTTCATTTATAGATACCAACACAAAAATACATAAAATATCACACAGCCACAGGAATGTCAAGATAAGAACTTCAAAGCGCCAAAACAAGTGTGCACAAACATTTAATTTGTTTGCAATTTTTTATGAAGTGATCTCTTCCAATATTGCCAAAACCTCAGTTCCCTCTGATGTGCAAACTGTCTGGACATAATTGTGATTGTAAAAACAAACAATCTGTCAGAACACCGACGTCTTAAAACCTTGTCACTCCACGCACAGGTCCAGGCATGTAACCGCCACTTATGTTTAACCTCCCAAGGCACTAAAGTGGTGCAGGAACATCCCCTTTACGTGAAGTCCCAGGAGCTCTGCTGGGGACATGCATTTCAAAGCTCCAGGATAATAAGTAGGTTAATGTGCCTCTGTGCCTCATTTGACTGCAGGTTTTGACTTTTTATAATAAAAGCCCCAGTGAGTTCCTGTTTAGCTTGAGACATGAACAAAGTAAATTCATACTGATTTGGATTGTGCATTTAATCCTGCATTTAAAACTACAAATTAATAAATTAGTGCAATGGAGAAAAATAGTATAGTTTTCTGTTTTGAATAGTATGGGCATTAAGCTTGTTGATGTTTTCCTAAAGCCACTCATACCTGGAGTTGTGTTTAGTTCCTTTCACACATGTTTGATTCTGTCCACATCTCCAAAGCTCAAAGTTCAGTTTAAGAAGAGAACTCCGATGAAGAAACAACATTATAACATAGATCAGAACATAACATAGTGTGGGTCCTTTAATAAGTATCCTATGCATTAATTTTATTTACATAGAACATTTATGATTAATCATTGTTTTAAAGAATTGTGATTTACATTTTTCCCATAATCAAATAGTTCAGCTTCATAATAATTTGCCCGACAGTATACAGTTTAGTCACTACACAAGAAATATTATGCTGGAGGTCAAAGCAGTGACTGTTATCTTCTTTAAGCAGTACAGATAATGATTTGTAATTAGCTGTAATAGTTTGTGGTTTTCTTAAGCGTAAGTAGCATAAAACATTTTCTTATTTCAGTGACAAGAAAAGTGTTCAAGAAAATTAGCAGGATAAAACAACTTATTTTGCTGTTGCAGAAGTAGATATGAAGTAGAAGTACTGATACTCTCTGGGGGTGTGATGCTAACTATAGGCATGCTCTGTCTGAGGCGTTGTTAGACTTTAATCTGATTTTTACTTTTACACAATCTGTCCAGAAAGAAGTGACTTGGTTGGAGTTACAACAAGTTAGGTGTTAAACAAGTCCCTCAAACATTATAGTTGCAAGCTAGCTAGCATTAGCCAACAGTTTTTCAGTGAACAATCCACCATACACATACATAAGGAACACTCCCAGCATAATGTCACTGTAAAATAAGTAGTATTAGTAACTCTCCTCACCCAGGGTAGTGCTGAGCCACAGTGCCAGATCCTCCTTCATGGGCAGCAGGGTGGCATCATGTCGAAAGGGGAGCCACTGGTTGTATTCCTGAGGGCTGGTAAGGCCTGGACCGTTGTACCTGAATCTTTGGCCTCCAGCACAATTCATCCCCAGTCCTGTCAGCGGCCTCGGGCTCTCGGCTCTGTCAAAACTCACTTCCACTTCACTCTCCATGCTTCAGCTCCTGTGGAAGTACAAACATTCAACTCAAAAACTTCAGACAGGTAAGTACAGATTCGACTTTTGGCAGGCCAATGCTGTAAAGGCACCCTATGCGACTTTTCTAGTGGAGGGTATGCCAGCTGCTTGTCTCCATGGAGATGTTATTGGTTCACCTGGAATGTGGCAGTATGGCATTAAACTGAACTATCATCAATTACAGCTATCATCAATTACATTATTACTACAAAGAACTGCAAAAACAACTGTGTGTAAGGTCATTTCTACACAGCGCTGATCTGGTGGTGTCT